>BQNB010147390.1:0-16446 GCA_026074375.1 Tanacetum coccineum
ATAAGTGCTCCAAGTAAAGGTCGTTACAAAATCACTCCTCCCTTACCAAATGTCATCAAGTCTCTTATTCAAGTCCCTCGACAAGGTCAAGTCACTTGTACCAAAAACAAGAAACCCGTTGTCGGAGATTGTTCAAACATGTTGTGTCCGTCTTTCCCGAGTTAGCAATTGATCACTACATCTCATATGATCGAGTCATGCATCCCCTCGCTCCTCATTATGAGCGAAAGACATGATCGGATCATGACAAGAAAAGACCTTGTGATTCAAATGCTAGCTCTTCTTCCACCACTCTAAATCATCCATCCTCATCTCATCCATTGGATGACATTGTTGATGTAAATGATGAAGAATCATTTCGTTCCAATTCTTCTTCTCCTTTTCAAAACTTCTCTTCCTCGTCCAATGTTGTCTCTAGAGTCTTTTAAAACCCTCATCATGAAAGTCAACACTTGAACACCTACCTCTCCGAAACTATAAACATTCAAACTCAACATCGAGATGATCACCGAAAAGGGTTAAGGTCAATTGGAAAAGCTCTCAAGGACATGATGAGTGAAAAACAGAAGTGAACATGTTTGCAAAACTATTAGAGACTTTTATTCTTATTTATATTATCTAGTACATTATGCTTTGATTTTTTTCACTCATTAGGACTAAGATTCGTAAAACACGATTACATGTGACTTGGATGATCTTTTCAACTTTATCATCCTATCAACTCTCTATGTGAACTAATTCTAGGAGAGTATGACATGCGTATCAAATTATTATATGCTAAATGATTTGCCTCTTAATTTAGGACCTTATATTATTGCTTAAATTAGTTGATTCTTGAATTTGAAAGATACTAAAATCACTGGACATAAGAAAGGGAAAAACTAGAAAATCTCGCTCTCTCCAGAAAATGGCCCCCATAAAGAACCGGCGGCCCCCCAATATATATGGGACCGCCCTACAATATAGGACCGCTAACAGGAGGGAAGGGAATTTTTTAAGTTTATCTCTCTTTCTATATCTTTGACCTTCCTATACATAGTCTCATGCTGGCATTTCCTTGTTTAGCCAAACCACTTCTTGCACCTTTTATCACTCAAACTATGCTTTTCCACTCTCTAACATTTTTCCAATATTTAACTCATCCACCCTTCTTCATTCACCATCACCAACTTCTTCTCATTATCATCTTCACTCTCATCATCAATGTGTTGCTCAAACCACCATCCAAACTTCTCTAGAAAACCAAGAATGTCAGTAAGACAAGTATGGAAACACAAGACATCCACTTCAAAATCATCACCTCCTTCCCAAAATGACTCACCTCCATTTCCTCTAAGAGTCCATCTTCAATCTCCTTCACCACCATCCTACAATCCAATAAGAGATCAAATGATTAACCAACTTTACAACATCTCCATCATTCTTTATTCACACACTAACCCATCCAATACCTACATTCATGTACCACCTTCACCACCACCACAACCAATTCATCCTTATTCTCATGCTCAAGTTGAATTTCACTCAAGTTTTTGTCACTGTTGCAAATATTCTAGACACCAATTCCACTCCTTGAGAAATAAAATCAACTTTATTTAATTTCTTCTCACCCATCTCATACCTCAAACTCGCACTCCTCCAAACCATGTGTCACCAACCTCATCTTTTTCCCTCTTTAATTAATCATTATCATATGATTAATCTACCTAAATAATCGATCATCCATCTTTTGATTATGGCATCTTATATATTTTAAGAATCCACTAGTCTAACTCTATGCCTTAATATGTCTTTACTTTGTGCTTATCTACTTTATCTTGTAATGATTCATACCATCATAGTATGAATTTATCTTATCTCTTATTTACTTTGTGCTTCTTGTATGAGTTTCTTAAGAAATGAATGAAACTACTTTATGGTTTAACTTGCATAAATTGCTATATTGCTACTAGTTGGGAATATATTGTCTTGCACTTGTACCTCTAACTTTGTTTTGTAGCAAACAATTTTCATAAGATCGATCCCTTGGTGCCCCAAACGAGGGGGAGCATACATCAAGGGAGAGTCTTGATATCGTCGACTTCTTTCTTTCTACAACAAATCGACGATCATCCTTTTTGAATTCGACAAAAAAGGGGAAAAATGGAATGAAACTCATTAATAATCTTGAAACATTTAATTTTATACAAAATGAGTTTATATTTTGTCATCATAAAAAAAGGGAGAGATTATTAATACAAATAATGTCTAAAAATGTTATTTATATTTTTTGACCTCTCAATGTTTTGATAATAACAAAATGTAAAAACGTTTACGATAAAAATAAATGTTTACAAATTATTAATCATAAAATTTCATTTGTATGATTAGTGATCACTTAAGGTATGTACAAACAAATCATTAAGCATAATTAGTGATTAAGAAAATAATTTTTTTAAACCATCACATTTTTACAAAAGTATTTTCACAAAAATAAATATACAAAATAATTTTTAATTAAAAGAAAAGTTTTAATTATTAACATAAATTTGAAATTCAAAATTTTTCCCCAAAATGAAAGCTTCCATACCGGATACAACCTTCCCCCAAAAAAGACAAAATCAGGAGCGGAGTCTAGTGGCGGCCCCCATATATATCTGGGACCACCGCCAGCTAGCCGTTGGAAATCCTGTCTATAAATACTGCACTATTTCTGGCAGAAAAACACCTCTTTGCACGAATTTTTCCAATCTTCTTTCTCTCTAAAAACCTTATTTCTCTCACTAAATCTCTTGATCACTAACATTGTTTGATCTTGTTTTAAGTGATCTAATCTCTTCTTCTCATCTCACCTCTTTATCAAGTGCAAGAGAAGAACATTCGTATTCGCCAAGAAACGAATTGTTATTTAGTGATCTCTCCTCTCTTATTCTAAGTATCAAATCTCTATTGTAATTATCTTGTGTAATTGTGTGATTCGAATTGTGTGTAAATACGATAATGTAGATCTTGTTATTGTATAGTGTTTGTGAAGTGGTAGATTGGTTCCAGCTAAGATTAAGACTCGACATTTAGCTTAGTGTCGGAAAATAACGTAAGCGACGTGTATACGGTTTTCTCCGCCTGAAGGGAGCTTGTTGACATAGTGAAATCTTGAGTAGGGTACTCGAGGAGTGGAGTAGGGCGAAGAAGAGATTTGTAGCCGAACCACTATAAATCTTGGTGTCTTGGTTTCATTGTTCCTTCTCTCATCTCTCTATATTGTTGTGATTGTTATTTAGTATTAGTTTAGATATTTACATTGTTGATTCATATTGTTGATTGGTTGAACATACAACTCGAATCTAATTATTTTGGAAGCAAACTTTTAAAACATAAAATGAACATGTAAACTATTGAACTCCCCTCCCCTTCTAGTTTACACATGTCACTTAAGGTTAAGGGATCGAGGGAAGATTCTTTTTGGTCTTCTATATTTTTATGAAAGCAAGTAAACAATCAGGTTTGAGAAGGGTTTTGATTAATCTAATAACTACTCTTAATTAATAAAAAGCCAATTAAATACTACGACTTAAACACTGGTAATAAAGGTGTATTTACTTAGATGAAATTCTCCCTAATCTTGTATGTACATTGTGCTTAACTAGTTAGATAAATTATTGATGGTAGTTTATGACTAATATGGCTCGGTTAAGCGTTCAAATCCCCTCGCCTTCTACTCCTATGGCTAATGTCTATGAAGTTGCTTAATCGGACACGAATGCAAGCATAAAGCATTAAGATTTCCACTATCATACATAATTTGATCTATGTGACCTTAGGTTGCCAAGTATCACTAATTAGCCTAGAGGTTGATCTTTTGACTAACTACCACACACTCACATACAAATCGCCAATTAACTTGTCCATGCTTAGGTTTCTAAGTCACGTCTCTTAAAGGCCTTTAGGTTGCTAAATGACCAAGAATAAACCGATTACAAGTTAAGGTTGCCTAATCATGCAATACATGTTTGCTACAAATCAATCAGTCGACTATAGTATGTAATCGTATGGATCTTCGATCAAATATGCATAATATACATCAACAATCATCAACTAACACAAATACACAAACAATCATAGGGATTATAACATCTAAGCAAATACAATAAAGATTTAGCCTATCATATTGAATGAAGAACAATCAAAATCATAATCAACAATTGTAATTGAAGACATAATTAAGATAAGATTTGATAGACAAACCATAGATTAAATGATAGTATGAATAAAGTACCCAAAGTAGTTGAAAAACACCCACTCAAACCCTAGAATCGGATTTAAGGTTTGAGGCTTGGAAAATACAAAGTTATGAGGTTATATTTATAGGCATCGCGGAGTCGGTGCATTTTGACGGCGTCACACACAATTTATGAAGGCGTCACCAGAGCCTTATCTTAAAGTTGTAGATTTTCTCGTCGCGGTCGCGTAGCCACTTGAATCGTCAAAATCTGAGTTCGTATGAAGGAGTTATGGCCAAAACGATATCTGATACTTTGCGCGCAAAAAAATCACTCCTGATGGCGTCACCAATATATCTGACCCCGTCATTTGATCATCACGACGGCGTCACCAAAAACTTTGACGCCGTCTCAAGCTACTGTTTACCAGGTCTTGAGCTCGATCATGGAATTTTGTGTTCTTGCCCCGTTTCTTCCTTAATTGAGTCTAAATCACGTACTTTTCATCCAAGTGCTCCCAAAATGCTAAAATCACAAAAAGAAAGGATTTAGGGCATATTTAGAGTATATTAGCATGATATTGGGGGTTAAATGGTCCCAAAAAAGTGTATAAAATGACACATCATCACTTAACATCAAGACTTTTTCTAACCGATTGAACCGTAAAAGTTTCTTAATTGTCAAACTCCCACTGCCAACCGTCTTGTTCCGAGTTAATATGTATTATCTGAAGACATGCCATTAATTGATCATATTTAGTTTATTCAACCCCACTTTTGATATCTCGCCGCCAACTAATATTCCACCCGTGGATGGACCAATAATCACTAACAAAAGCATCCCTATTAGAAGCTAAACCAGCCAACCTAGGAAATATAGCTTCTAACGTTCCATCACCGCACCACATCTCCTTCCAAAATCTCATATTCCTACCATTCCCCACCTTTCTCCTAATCACCGAATTCGAAACTAACCCACGTGTATGAAGCTCCATAAAATCCTTCACAATACCAGCCCACACCCCACTTTTAGGAGTTGTTCCACCATCTAAGAAACCACCTTCTCTCCACATCATATCGTTCCCATTTAGAAATCTCCAATGCTATTTGAATAGTAAAGCTTGATTAAATGCCCAAAGACTTCCAACATACAACCCTCCTTTCTCTTTGGAGTTTAAAACAGAATCTCATTTAGCCTACTAAATTTTATTCTCGTTATCATCAATGCCCCAAAAAATCTAACTCTCATCGATTCAAGTTGTTTATTGACTTGAGTCGGGATAGGAAACAACAATAAATAATATATTCTAAGACTTCCTAACACGGACTAAACAAGAGTAAGTCTCCCGCCAATCGACATCAATTTAGATTTCCAATTCGCTAAACATTTCTTAAACTTAGCCATCAAGGGTGTCCAAGAATTAACCCGATACATTCTTTCACCAACAAGAAGTCCGAGATACATAAATGGAACCGAATCAGCCCCACATCCTTTACACCTAGCTAAGTCTGGAACATCATTCTAAACAACACTAAGCCCATACAATTTTGACTTTTGAAGATTTAGTTGGAGCCCCAAAGCCAAATAGAAAATGTTAAGAATTCGAATCAAGCACTCAACATTATCTCGATCCCATTTACCTATGAATATTGCATAGTCTGCATAGAAGATATGGGACATTATAATTGAAGAACTCCCCATAGGTGCCTTTCTGAACTGAGAATATTGAACCACATCTTCTATTAAAATGTGTAATCCCTCCGTGGCCAAAATAAGCAAAAACAGAGATAAATGATCTCCTTGTCGAAGACCCCTATGAAGTTGAAACTCCTTGGTAGAGATACCATTCAATAACACCGAAGCTCTAGCCAAAACCAAGCACCTACGAATCCACTTCCTCCACGTATCACCGAATCCCATATACTCTAAAATACAATCTAAGTAGTCCCAAGAAAGCGAATTATATGCCTTCTCAAAATCAACTTTTAACACCATCTTCTTTTTTTGTTTTTTCGCCCATGTAACGATCTTATTTACCATCAGAGCACCATCTGTAATTTGTCGACCCTTTATAAATGTCGACTAATCCGGGCTAACTATCGAATCCACCACCTTAACCAGCCCATCGCTCAACAAATTTACATAAATCTTGTATTACAACCCTATTAAACTTATAGGTTTAAAGTCTTTAATAAGAGTCGGGTTCTCACATGTTGGGATTAGAGTAATAAACGATGCGTTACACCCCGGCGTAATAACCCCTGAATCAGAAAACTCATGGATAAAATCTACAACCTTCGTTTGAAACTCGTTTGGACCCGGTGCTTTATCACACCTACATGCCCACACTGCATCATGAATTTCTTAATTTGAAAATGATTTTTCTAGCATATAAACTTGTGTATTACTCAAGCTTTTGTATCACTGGCTTCTATTTGATAGACGAAAACTAGAGAAGGACTTCAATTTATTAGCATAAAACTCCCTAAAGGCTTCCTTGACCAATTGTAGGTCAGTTACCCAGTCCCCATCAATAACAACACCTGTAACATTCTTCTGACTTCTCTTTCTTTTTAACATCCCATGGAATAGTTTAGTATTCTCACCACCTTCCTTAATCCATTTCTTCTTAGACTTTTGAGCATTATCTTTTAATTCAATAGCATCTAACTCCATAATCTAGTGCACGAGATTTCTTCTTTCAGACATAATATCATCTGAACCTTGGTCATCATCTATCATTCGATCAATTTCGCCAAGACTATTGTCTAACAACTTACGTTGACCCATTTGATCACTCCTCTTTGAGCGTGCCACACTTTTATCTTGATTTTAACATATTTAAGTTTACTTTTTAACACCACGCATTTACTATCCCCTTTATTTGGTTGAAATTCCATGCAAGAATTCTTTACCATTTCATCAAATCTGTCTATCTCCATCCATGAATTGAAGATCTTGAAAGAATTAGGCCCGTAATCATTTCTCTCATCCTTTAATAGTAACGGGTAATATTTTTGTTTCCAACGCGGCAACGCCACACATGTCAGATTTGGAGACCTATCGACCACAGCTTCCATAACCAAAAATCAATCTAACCGACTCATTTTATTGCCCAACCTATTCACTCTAGAAAATAATGCAGGTTAGTCAAAGTCAAAATATTTACTTTCTTTTTTTAATTTATGTTTTTTGTTTGACAATAAACTTTGGTTAGGAAAATATCAATTTCTAATCAATTATAAATTTAGGAAAAGGAAAGTCAAATCAATCTTTATTTAGATTGATTCTAGTTTTTCTATAAATATAGGGCCTTTTCTTTGTATTGAGATATCTTTTGAGTTTTGATAATAAAAGCTTTGCTTTAATCGAGTTCCCCATTGGAATTATCGATCCAATTATTCTTTTAATTCGTTTGTTGTTCGGCTGTTAACGATCCGCATCATTTGGTATCAGAGCTATGGTACCAATGGTCGAACGAAATCATAGAGAGCATCTAATTCATAGATTCGCCGGATGAGGCAACGAACCAGATCCACGTGACGTGAAGATCGCAAGTCTCAAGCAACGGATTCAATAACTCGAGTTTCCGCAGTTACAGCAGGACTCGCCGGCAGAAGAGGCGGAAACTGAGTCCAACGTCTAGGACGATGGGTCAGAGGATGTCAATCCTTTTGGCGGAGGAAACCCTAGGTTTCATGATGACCACTATGATAACCCTTTGTTGACAAAGGAAACCGAATCAGAACCTATTATCTAGGATATAGGAGATGAGGAAGAGGAGTATCCTTTTGTTAATAAATATCCAAGTTTTCAAGAAGAACCTATTGAGTTAGTGGAAGAGGAATCGTGTCCTGTTTATGATACTAATAATGAAGAAGAAGAATCGATGCCAGTTTATGATACCGATATTGAAGATGTCATTAAGGAAGAAGAATGATTTGTTGGGAAAGGAGGATTTGGTGAGGAAGAAGACAATGTAGTTGTGGCTAGTGATATTTGTTCTTCAATGATCCAAACTACTTTAAGTGTTGATGTTAAGGAAGACGTCAATACAAAATTACATGAGTTGATGTCGTTTGGAAAAAGTATTATTATCAAGGTTAGCCAAAGTTTGTTTAAATTTCTGATTCGTAAAAAATATCAAGAATGGTATTTGAAAGCTGCACCCATGGTCGATAATTTGGGTTTAAAAATGATCAAGGTTCGAGGTAGAGTCATTATAAAGAAAGGGAATTTAATGCAGGGGATACAAATTTGGATGCTACGAGTACAAGGGACGAGTAAGGCAAACTCAAGGACGAGATTTTTCAAGTGGGGGAGGATGATGCAGATTAGTCAAAGTCAAAATATTTACTTTCTTTTTTTTAAATTTATGTTTCTTGTTTGACAATAAACTTTAGTTAGGAAAATATCAATTTCTAATCAATTATAAATTTAAGAAAAGGAAAGTCAAATCAATCTTTATTTAGATTGATTCTAGTTTTCCTATAAATATAGGGCCTTTTCTTTGTATTGAGATATCTTTTGAGTTTTGATAATAAAAGCTTTGCTTTAATCGAGTTTCCTATTGGAATTATCGATCCAATTTTTCTTTTAATTCGTTTGTTGTTCGGCCATTAACGATCTGCATCAGAAAAATTCTTACCACCCATTAAAATGTCTATTAATTCAGAATGGTCAATAAAACCATTAAACGCCTCTGCCGATATATGACAAAATATAGTTCCTAATCTCTCCTCAACACACGAACCACATAAAAGTCTCCAAAAAGAACACAACCTCCTGACGTTCTATTCACAATATCCGCCAAGTCATTCCATAAAGCTCGTTTCAGATTAATGTCTTGAGGAGCATAGACATTAATCATAGTACATTCCATATCCAAAGTTGTCTATATTCCCTCTACGAGCACCATATTATCAGTACATTGCACCTTCTTTTTCACAAAATAGCAGGGTTCCATATAGAGATAATCCCACCCGAACAACCACAAGTTGAACTGCAAGAAAAATCAAA
Organism: Tanacetum coccineum; assembly: GCA_026074375.1. Lineage (NCBI taxonomy): Eukaryota > Viridiplantae > Streptophyta > Magnoliopsida > Asterales > Asteraceae > Tanacetum > Tanacetum coccineum. The sequence continues at coordinate 9,219 of BQNB010147390.1, forward strand.
ATTACTATTACCCTCACATACTTCGAATTTTAAACAATTCAACTCTCTTCATTCTTGTTTCTTGAAGCCCAATAAAATTAACATCGTTTTTTTCGCAAATACTTCGCACCCATCCACGTTTCGCTGTTGTTTTCACCCCACAGATGTTAAGAGAAACACACATCATTGAAACTTAGTCTCACCATTCCTACCAATCATCTCTGTACGATCTTTTTGAGCCGACGTAACATCATATCCCAATATTTTTCCGAGCTCTATATACCGATTTAACTCCTCCATTTCATCCCTCACTGGACTTATCCTTTTCTTTCGTAAATATTCATGCGAGTCCATACTCCAAGCCTTCCTTTCTTGATAAGATCGTTTATAGCTCAAGATTGATTAGATCTTATATATCTAGGATGAATAATAACAACGATTGATAACACGCAGCGGAATAATAAAGAACACAATCAAAGTTATCACAAGGTTTTCTTTATTGAACGTTTCCCTATTACCCCAACTATAACTTGGGGCTACACCAACTAACTATGGTGTACTATTCGACTCTCATCAGTCGACTTGCTATCTAACTATCTAGACTCTCATTGGGAGAGCTCTAGTTTTCTATGTATGGATATCTAAACCATATGCCTGATAATCTCTTTATATAGAGAGATATCAAAGCTTACAATAGAAGATAAGAAAAACAATATATTTAAAACATTTAAGAATATCTTCTAATATCTTCTGTATCTTTATCTTTATAAGTTGATCTTCTAAAATCTTTATCTTTCTCTTCATGTGCTCCACTAGCTTGAAGATTTCTTTAATTACAATTTTAGTCCTTTTGTTTCATTCTTATATTTATTTTGTCTCATCAAATCTAGAATCCCAACAATCTTCCCCTATTTGATGATGACAAAACAAACAAAGTCGCGTACGAACTTCCCCTTAAATAGAGAAGTTGAGATGTAATCATCTCTCTAAATGAAACAAAATCTTCAATGCTTCCCCTTGATTTAAGATAAGAATTAGAATCCTTGACTATGTCACCACACATAATAAGCTGCAAATCATATCTCTGTAGTCTTCTTCCCCTTTTTGTAATCATCCAATAGGGGTCTTCTTGTAGATATGCAACTTGTAAACACGTCCCCTCAAGTGGTGCATGTAGATGGTTAAACATTTAATCAATAAGCTTCCCCTAAAACCAATATGTTTACCATCTCTTGAATCTCGAACTCTGTAGACTCTATGTAGTGATCACTGATGAAGAAAACTGAGTATAACGAATTTGATGAAGAAGTTGAATCTCCCAAACTTGTGTCTTATGTCTTGCATTATCCACGTGACGTCAAACTTATACCAAGACCAAAATATAAGTAGATCGTAACCTCTTGACAAAATCCTCATCTTCTATGAGACACATACTAAGTGATAGCAAATGTGAGCATTGAGCACCATAAGAAAAATCACACACCTTTGCTAGATTTTGACAAGTCTTCGTCAACACCATTTAAGCACGAACAAGTTATCTTTAAAGTCAATGTCCTGTCATAAACATGACTTTAAGATATGATAAGACCACGCATCTGTGAAACTCAACTACAACATCAAATAAGTGATAATCAACTGTCTTCGTAATCACATCTTCAATAAATCTCCAAAAACGAGCCATAAATCAATAAGAATAAACTATTTGAAAAATAGTTCTGTCCAAGATCCAAATCCATCCAAAAACCAAAACTGTCCTTCGTCCGATATCGAATATAACTAGCAGTATTAACTGCTTATCTCGGACAACATTAGCAGTAAAAACACTTTTCTCGGATAATACTAACAGTATTAATCACCTTCGAGCAGCATCAAGATATAAGCCCAAGCAGTAGTAATCGAACAGTATTATGGCTTGAACCCTTAGCATCATAAACATCCCATGCTCGAATAATATTAATAATCATCCACAACATAAAGCTCAAATAATTTAAAATTGTTTACTAATATGCTCGAAACCAACAGCATTAATAAAATGCTCGAAACAGTATTAAATTCTTCACCTTGGCAGTACTAATTGAACGAGCAGTAGTAATATTCTTTGAGCCTCTTTTAACATAAAGCCCATGTTCCAAAACAGTATAAACTAGTACTTCATGTACGAATCTTATTGAGCCCAAACATCAGAAATAACCATGAAGCACAAGAATACATGAGCAGTACTTACTTGGACACGAACAACATTAAGTCAAGAATGTCAAACAGCATAAACATCATTTCTTCTTTATGGCCTAATACATGAACAGTATAAACATGTACATCCAACAGCATGTGCGAACAACATAATATAAAAAAATCATAATTTAATAACTAAGTACTTCATGTAACATCGTATTGAGCCCAATCATCAGAAATAACCATGATGTCAAAGAATACATGAGCCTGTACTCTACTTGGACACGAAACAACATTAAGTCAAGATGTCAAACAGCATTAACTTCATTCTTTTTATGGCCTAATACACTGTACAGTTTATAAACAGGTACATCCTTACAGCCAATGTGGCGAATAAGTTTTATATATATATTACCATGCCTTACACGCAATCTTATATGTATATCTTTTCCATCTTAACATTATGTCCTTTGTTGTTGCTTGTACGAACAGTAGCTTAAAAACCCAATCAACCATAACTTACAAGTAGCATAAAAAATTTCGAAACAGCTCTTAATATACCATAACCAAACAGTTTTTTAATCCAAAAAAACGTTAAGTAACCTCTTTTTGCTTTCAATATGCACGGCGCTGTGCATTCTCAATTACCTTGATGTACAATTAAAGACAAAACCTGTTTTCTTTTTTTGAGCCTCGGCTCTGCATGATACATACGCAAAAGCTCAAAACAGTAAACCTACTGTTTTTTTTTTTTTTTTTTTTTTTTTTTTTTTTTTATAAACATGAACCAGTATGTTATTTTATAATTCATACACGAAAATTACGGTTTTGTGCTTCATTCTCTCTTCTTCACTCGAAACCATAATAACCACACTGATCTTCATTTTTGTGTGTCGCTGTTGTTATCACGTGCAATATCAACCATTACCTGCTCTTATATAAACCTCTTGCTGATGCAACCATGAATACCAACAGCAGTATGTAGTCACTTCTCTGCAGCCTTAGGGTTTTAAATGAGTTCGTTGAGAGCTTTATGACACTTCCTGAGTTCAATGAGCAACACTGTGGATCTTCTTGCAAACCAATTAAAAGAATGCTATGAATGGAACAAGAAAATCACATACCCACTGCTTCTTTCAAAAACAATTACCAGATCCCAAAAAGTTTGAAAAAGCCCTTAGTCGAAAATTAGGGTTTTCATCAGTTAAAGATTATATCTGCAAGGTACACTGATCCAAGAAGCCCAGATAAACCGGGAAACTTAATTATAGCATTTAAGACCAGACCAATATATAATACGACATAGTAAAATCGTGATAAGTAATTAATCACACAACTGATCGAAAAAAAAGAAAGATAATCACAAACCTAATTGGCTAGTGTGGTTTTTTGATTAATTAGAAACAACGGATTAAAAAAGAAACCATATAACTATGTACTAATCGTATTGCCATACCTAAACAGGTAAGAGAGGGACGATTATTTGTATCATTATAGCATTTCATAATTCTTCAAGATCCCACAAAAAACTTTAACCAAAAATCAATAATTTCTTAAAAATTACGGTTTTAGGTTTCTTCAAAAACCTTGTTGATCTCATAGATCGAGAGCCACATTGCTCTAATTACTAATTGACTAAGATCGTTTTTAGTCAAGATTTATTTGATATCTATATATGTAGGTTGATCGAATAACATGATTTGATATAATACACGCAGCGGATTAATAAAGAACACATATCAAAGTTTTCACAGGTTTTCTTTATTGAACGTTTCCATATTACCCATATTAACTTTGGGCATACACCACATAACTATGGTGTATATTAGACTTATCAGTCGACACATGATATTCTAACTATCTAGACTCTCATTGGGAGATCTCTAGTTTTCTATGGATGGATATCTAAACCATATGCCTGATAATCTCTTTATATAGAGAGATATCAAGGCTTATAATAGAAGATAAGAACAAACAATATATTTAAAACATTTAAGAATATCTTCTAATATCTTTTGTATCTTTATCTTTATAAGGAGATCTTCTGAAATCTTCATCTTTCTCTTCATGTGCTCCACCAGCTTGAAGATTTCTTTAATTACAATTTTAGTCCTTTTGTTTCATTCTTATATTTATTTTGTCTCATCAAATCTAGAATCCCAACATTTCTCTTTCTGGTTTGGAATGCCATGAGCTCCTCGATCCTTTGGAACGGATCAGAGAGAATTTCATTCCACAAAATCCCGGTGGTATAGATGAATCACCCGTAGATTTTGTAGCTCGATGCGATACTCCCCCTCTTCACTATTGTTACCATCCTCAAGTTTTTCTACCTCACACTCCTCATTCCTTTTATTGTGACCATCCCTATCACAACCTATAAAAGATGAATTTTTACATTGTTTCATGTCACCATCTTATTGCTTATCAATTCCATGCACCATATTCTCCTGAAAACCCATGTTATCTTGTTCCCCATCTACTTTTTCATCACAATACCTTCTAAAATTTGGACCTTTCTCTGCTTGAATCGTATCCTTATTGCTTTCACCAAACGTATTAGGGACATATTCCCCACATTCACTCGATTGCTCATGATTAATCTCCTGCTCATCCTCTTCTGAATGCCGAGAACTATTCTCAGAGTTATAAAAACTTCCTTCTTTCCCCACCTATGGTTCCCATATAGCTATTTCTTTCAAATTATATTGTATTTCTTGCCTTCAATATCAACTGAAATCGGATCCTGGATGGCAGCCATATTACCCGTTTTTACACAAACCTTCCCAATAGCAAGACTATTGGATTCATCTTCATCTGCAAATAACATCTCACCCACAACGTTGCAACCTTTTTAAATACACATGAGTTCCACGCAAACAATGGAATCTTACTTATTTCCAACCAAACTAATCGCTCATTGACAACGAATTCAGAAGATAGAGGTCTGAACTTTTGAACAACTGTTGTATACCCATATTTGTAGTAAACTTCCCACACACCTTAGCGTTTTTACAAGCCACCCATACCCATAATCCACCAACATGCCTTATATTAATATTTGAAAAACCTTCTTCACAACATAGATTCATCAAATTAAGTAAGGATGTTGGTTCTCTTACCTCTGCCAGAATCGTCGACGAAACTTCCGTTAATCCAGTAAGTTCTTTCTTCTCAGTTATCATTGATCTTATCTTTTGCACTTGCTCCACAATTTTTGGTTTCTCTTCGGACACCGTCTTCCAATATGATCTCCAATTCCTCATTTCATCTTGTTGTATACAATCCCTATCCTCCTTTTGATTCACCCGATAGTCTTGCTTGTTCATATTACTCTTTTTTCGTTTGAACCTTGCCACCGAAGCAAATACATGATAATTCCCAAACCAAATATCACATAGACGTTTTCCGACCTCCTTTGTATCCTTAATCCTAATGAACCTCATAAAGCCAAACCCCCTTCCCATCTTAGATAGTTTCTGTTCTACATAAACATCAACGATCGTACCTATTCTCGCACAACGATTCCATATATCCCGTGGTTGAATGTCTTTTAGTAGGTTTGTGATATAATATGATACCGACACCTTATCAATTGCTTCATGTTTTTCTGTTGCTCTCCTATCCCCATACATATCTCTGTTCCGTCCTACCACTCGCCACTCTTCATCTCGATATTGCATAATTGCTCCTTCACCGATAGGGATTATAAACTTAGGGTTTTTTATTTCAGGTTTTTTGCAGGTTTTGATTTAGATAATTGAGTGCTTTATACCGTCAAACTTGAATAAAAGTTGATAAAATTACCTCTTTCTAGAAAAAAAAGTAAAACGTGACTTTTTTTGCCTTTTAAACTCAAGTGTGAGTTAGTAATATACTTGATTTGCCTTATAATTAAATCAAAAACTTTAAAGCATTAAGTTAATCTTAATTCAACCTCACAGACTTTATGTAAAATTATCACTTTTTTTAACTTTTATAACAAATTTTCCTTATATCTTAATTTCTTTATAAAAAGTTATTATTATTTTATTATTTTTTTTTATTATAAATCACTTTATTAAGAAAAACTCAAGAGATTTACAATAAATTAAAGGGGAGCCGAGATATTATCTGGGCCCTAACTCCTTTAGCAATAACGAAACTGATCCTATTAAATATATAAACAACAACACGTGTCCCAATGTCCTGAGCCATGGAGAACTTCCGGATCCGCTTCAGCAATGTAACCGCGTCTGCCTCTAATTCCCCCAAAGACGAGAAAGAAAAGGGAAGAAACCCATATCCAATAGCCGCACACTTAGCCATATACTTACCGCGTTTACACTGTGCATCATCAATCACGGCATGACCGGGTACGAAATCAACCATCCCGGTTTACGTCAAAGGTGAAGATCCAGTAAGATCCACACACACATCAAGTCCTCCATCCCACGAGTAAAGTAACATATCTGCTGGACGTAATGGTTTGTCACGCCCCCATCCAACCCGATATCAACTTCCTTACCAGCTAAAATCCCAGAACGATAACATATGTCGACAAGGGTATCGCGCACAACGTTATAATGATGTTTAATACCAATAATCCCAGCACAACGTTATTATTATTATTATTATTATTATTATTATTTTATAACATAGCAAAATTTTACATAAAGTTGGATGGGAGTCTAGACACAAGTTGTGCTCCCACTCCTTTCTGAATACAAAAGCTTACTTTATGAAAGATAAATGCACCACTCTTAGCATTATTATTATTATTATTATTTAACAAATCACTTTAATATTATTATTATTATTATTATTATTATTATTATTATTATTATTATTATTATTATTAAATTGAATTAATCATATTGCTAAAATACCATAGACATAGTGTTATAAATATTAAAACATAACTGAAACCTTTTAAATTACATTAAGGTTAATTTCAAAATTTCATGTACATACGAGATCATAAACTAGTACAAGAGCAAAAGAAAAGATTGGCATATCGCTTATGACTAATTACATGCTTAAACATTGTGCATCTTTCATTCAATTTGATTTGTTATGGGTGGGCATTTATTTCTAA
>BQNB010147391.1:0-16446 GCA_026074375.1 Tanacetum coccineum
CCTAGAGAGGCGAATTAAATATGTGCCTATTGTCAGAGACTATCCGGAAGTATTTCCTGAAGATTTGCCAGGATTACCCCCGACACGCCAAGTAGAATTTCATATCAAGTTAGTACCCGGAGCTGCACTTGTTGCATGTGCACCATATTGTCTTGCACCTGCAGAGATGAAAGAGCTAGCCGAGCAACTAAAAGAACTTTCTAACAAAGGTTTTATAAGACCAAGTTCCTCTCCGTGGGGAGCACCAATCTTGTTTGTCAAAAAGAAAGATGGATCTTTTCGAATGTGTATCGATTATCGCGAGTTGAATAAACTTATAGTGAAAAATTGTTATCCCTTACCCAGGATCGATGACTTATTTGATCAGTTACAAGGATCCAACATCTACTCGAAAATTGACTTAAGGTCAGGTTACCTTCAGTTAAGGGTTAGAGAAAAGATATCCCAAAGACTGCTTTCAGAACACGATACGGACACTATGAGTTCTGAGTCATGCCTTTTGGTTTGACAAACCGCATACGGTATTCATGGATCTCATGAACCGTGTGTGCAAACCATACTTGGATAAGTTTGTGATTGTGTTCATCGACGATATTCTCATATACTCCCGCAATGAGAAAGAATACGAGGAACACCTGAAGACTATTTTGGAGTTGTTAAAGAAAGAAGAACTGTATGCCAAATTTTCTAAGTGTGAATTTTGGATCAATACGGTAAAATTTCTTGGACACGTGATCGATAACAGTAGTATTCACGTGGACCCAGCTAAGATTGAGGCTGTGAAGAATTGGGCATCTCTAACCACTCCTTTGGAGATTCGATAGTTCTTAGGTCTTGCAGGCTACTATAGGAGATTCATTGAAGGATTCTCTAAAATAACTAAGCCTATGACTGTGCTTACGCAAAAGAACCAGAAGTTCGATTGGGGTGAAGAATAGGAAGAAGCTTTCCAGCTATTGAAGAAAAAACTATGTGCTACACCTATTTTAGCACTACCAGAAGGCAGTGAAGATTTTGTGGTGTACTGCGATGCATCTATAAAAGGGTTAGGTGCAGTACTAATGCAGAGAATGAAAGTTATTGCATACGCTTCTAGGCAACTGAAAATTCACGAGAAGAACTACACCACTCATGATCTAGAGTTAAGAGCAGTAGTGTTCGCCCTGAAAATCTGGAGACACTATTTATATGGCACAAAATGTGTAGTATTCACCGACCACAAGAGTCTACAACATATCCTAGACCAAAAGGACCTCAATATGAGGCAGCGCTGATGGATAGAGCTCCTAAGTGATTATGATTGCGAAATTCGTTATCACCCGGCGAAAGCGAATGTAGTAGCAGATGCCTTGAGTCAAAAGGAATGAATCAAACCGTTGTGAGTAAGAGCCTTGGTTATGACCATTGTCTTGGACCTTCCATCATGAATCCTTGAGGCTCAGAAAGAAGTAGTTAAGGTTGAAAACATTGAAGTAGAAGATATTGAAGGCATGCTAAAGAAATTAGAAGCCCGCGCTGATAGAACATTATGTTTGGATAATAGGAGTTGGTTACCATGTTACGGTGACACGAGATCTTTGATTATGCATGAATCTCATAAGTCAAAGTATTCTATTCATCCAAGATTCGACAAAATGTACCATGACCTGAAGATGTTATATTGGTGGCCAAACATGAAGGCTGACATCACCACATATATCAGCAAATGCCTGACTTGTGCTAAGGTTAAGGCTGAACATTAGAGGCCCTCTGGTTTATTGGTCCAACCCGATATACCAGAATGGAAGTGGTAGAAGATAACAATGGATTTCATCACCAAACTACCCAAAACAGCAGCATGATTTGATTTGATTTGGGTCATTGTTGATTGTCTTACCAAGTCTGCGCACTTTTTGCCAATGAGAGAGACATATTCAACTAAAAAATTAACAAGATTATACATGAAGGAGATAGTAGCAAGACATGGAATACCAGTGTCAATCATCTCTGATCGTGATAGCCATTTCACTTCGAGAGTTTGACAATCTTTGCATAAAGCATTGGGTATACAGTTAGACTTGAGTACTGCTTATCATCCTCAGACCGATGGTCAGAGTGAGAGAACCATTCAAACATTAGAGGATATGCTAAGAGCTTGCGTGATTGACTTCGGAAATGATTGGGATAGGCATTTACCCCTAGTAGAATTTTTGTACAATAATAGTTATCACACGAGCATTAAAGCTACACTGTTCGGAGCACTTTACGGTAGGAAGTGTCGTTCTCCTGTTTGTTGGGCTGAAGTTGGAGAAGCACAACTTATCAGACCAGAGATTATTCACGAGACTACGGAAAAGATTTTTAAGATTAGAGATCGCATGCAAGCTACACGTGATCGATAAAAGAGCTATGCTGACAAGAGGCGTAAGCCCCTTGAATTTGAAGTCGGAGATAAGGTTATGCTCAAGGTTGCGCCCTGGAAGGGCGTAATGCGATTTGGCAAATATGGAAAGTTGAACCCTCGTTATATTGGACCCTTTCGAATCATAGAAAGGATTGGTCGAGTAGCTTACCGTTTGGAATTGCCTCAAGAACTTATTCGAGTACACAATGTGTTTTACGTTTGCAAACTAAAGAAATGTTTATCCGATGACACTCTCGTTATTCCTTTGGAAGAAATCCAACTCGACGACAAACTCAACTTCGTTGAAGAACCCATAGAAATTATGGGCCGTGAGGTCAAACAACTCAAACGAAGCCGTATACCTATCATTAAAGTTCGTTGGAATGCACGTAGAGGCCCAGATTACACTTGGGAAAGCGAGGACCAGTTCAGGGAGAAATACCCTCACCTATCCACTAATCCACGATCTACCACAACGTCTTGATTTCGGGACAAAATCACATAACATGGGGCGGATGTAGCACCTCGGAAAAATTTAGGACTTCTTGCTGCTTTATGTATCGCAAGCAATTGCATATTTACCGTTACATTTCCAATAAAAATTACTCTTCAAGCGACATACAATATTTTGCACTATTTAAGAGATATAATAACGCGTGTAAATTGTCGTTTTGTTTACGGATGAAAAAGGGGCACTTTAGAAAATGCGCAACAATAAAAATCGTATTTTATTTTTACGCCACGCGAAACAAAGTCACACGATTATATTATTTTGTGAAACCGTCTATGCTCAAATAAATAACCATGCACATATTGATGCCCAAAGTTTTCCTTATAAAGATTTCACCTCGGTATGCTACCAATCTCAGAACTTGGCATATCAATTTGCAAATCATGTCAACATTTAAAAAAAACTAATAATGATGAAATATCATCATAATACCTGCTACACTACTTGTATTTTCCAAACTTCACATGCTACAACCCCTACATCTGATTAAATATTCAAAAGATAATAATAGTAAGTCAGGAATAGTACTAATGTAGATCAATAGTAACAAGAAACACCATCATTATCAGATTCCCCAATAGTGTTTGCAAATAATATCAATTCACATGCAAATGGAAATCTCAGAAACCCAGTAAACGTTTTTGTGTATAAATAAGATGCCATGCACTCTCCTTCCTAACACAATTCATTCACAAAACAAGTAGTAAGTGAGCGCGGTTGGAGTAGGGTTTTCATTGGATTCGTAAGCCAAGGGGCGTCGGGTTTGAAAGGGTAGAAGTCAAGGGAGGTTCAACCCATCATCCCCATCACTTTCCTCATTGTCATTCGGCAAACTTGGACCTCGGTAGGTCATCCTCGTAATTTATCATCTATCATCAATATGTTATTTACCATATAGTTAAATGAACCTCGGCTTTGTAGGGCTAGTAAGTGACATATATCCCATGCATGGTTCGTATGTAAATTGTAGTATAAATAGACACCTATCCTCTTCACTTCTAGTAGCACCCTCACAATATCAAAACAAATAATTAGTAAGCACGGTTCGAGTAGAGTTTCATTGGGTTCAAGGAGCAAGAGGGGCGTCGGGTTTTAAAAGGATAGAAGCGAGGAAGGTTCGAGCTTCTTATCACCATCACCTTTCCCCATCGTCTAACAAATTTAGACCTCGGTAAGTCGCACTCGTAATTTAACGTCTATCATTATTATGTCGTTTACCTTGTAGCCTAGTATACGACACCATCGAAACACGTCAAATCTTGACAAAGCTAGATAAGGGCTTCAGCCTTGCATGGCTAAGACACGACACACATGGTAAAACCCATGCATGAACCGTGTAAACATGCGCATGCCAAACTTTTCGTCATACCATGAATGGAATGTCGATGCGTAGGAAAACTAGTATGGACATATCATGTACGAAAATGAATAACAAACCAAGGCAATTTATAAAAAGTTTAAACAAGTACGTTATAACAATACGTTGGCTCACTAGGGATGAGTAAACGCTAGGATTTTGCATGACTTACATAGGACCTTATGTCGTGACCTCGGTATGTTACCTTGGGCGTAACAACGTGACACGTGACGAACCACAGCGAGCCGTTGGCTCACTACTGGACATCACAGCCCCTAACAAACCCGAGCAAAGTATGCTCATTGGTTCGTACCAAGACCTCAAAACACTTGACGCTGATTTGCATCACGAGACGCACCACAATGCATGCAAGGAAGCCATAACAGGCTGCTGCCATTGTCACGGCTATAAGATGCTAAGGATGTAGCAACGTCCTTGTGCCTCGGTGTTTAACTAGACTCAAGACTAACCATATACAACGGATCATGCAAAGTAGTGTAAAGACCTAGTTATTCATGTAAAACGTTACAATATGTAGAAGGAGAAACCACAACAGTGGTTACCAACTCCACTGTTGGGCACGACAGAAAACAAAAGAGAAAAGAAATGGGAAAGAAAGAGTAGGCCATGTGGGTTTTTGTAATATATAGCAATAATGCATGTAATGATTTCGAAAACCTACATGAATTTTTCTCTTGACGTAAGAAGTATTAAAACTAGCATGTTTTGAGTCCTTTGGGTCATCCCAGCCGAGACCCAAACAAGCTTACTGACGAAATGAGGAAACTTCGAAGAGGTAGAACCTTATAAACGACATTTTTTTGACAACTTAGAAATAGTAACAACGAAATCGAATTATAAATGGATAAACGAATCTAACGCGGTCTATATAAATTATTTAACACTAAAAATATTTTAAAGCTGGATCGGATTTTAAAACATAAAAGTTATAAGGTTGAAAGCGTAGAGATTGAAATGTAAAAAGTTAAATAATGGATAAATACTATTTTAGGAAATTGAGGGATTTCATGAGATAATATGAAAACTTTAGGGTAAATTGCGTAAATTACTTAACTTAGAAATAGAAGGACTAAAGCTTACTATATTAAAGCTTAAGGTTATTAGCTGTAAATAAATAAGCCTTATAAACTAATTAAACGAGTCGAACGAACCGTGATGTATAAAACTGATAATTATACAACTTAATCGATGGCTACGCTATAAATAAATAAACGTGATAAGAGAATATATAGACTTAGTAATTTACACCTAATGCCTATATTTTCCTAAGATATAAATCCCATGAACTTATAAAAATAAGTTACGACGCATAATAGTATCAATTCCTGTACTTATAGTTGTAAAGTCGTGTATCATCCCTAGAGCCAACGGTTTAATCAACATTTTTAAAACGTAAAACGTTAACTCATAAACAAAAAGTGCCCTCGATGACCCATTTGCATAAGTCATTTCATACATTAAGTCTTTAGAATGTAGACTCAGAATTGTCATAATTACTTAGGTGTTTGACTGAATCATTATTGAAGTGCATTGATCAATTCCAGACGATTATCTGGCAAGGTGAGTTTCCATAGTCCCTACTTTACTGTTTTCAGGGTGAGAACATTGCTTATTTTAAACATGTGAACACAAGTACAATTATACATTGCTGATTGGTCTAAGTCCCGATTTAACCCAAGTTGTTATTTTCCCGATTTATCATGAACCGTTAATTACTTGTAAGCCCGAATGTTATGGATAGATCTATCGGGATTGACGTCCTTGTTCGACTTGGACTGACATTAGTCAAGCGAATACAGTTTCATTTGAGTCATATTACAGGTGTCCCGGGTTAGACACCTGCAAGGGCATTCATTCATTGTTGGTATATGTTAACGCTTCGGTGTCATGAGCTTAGACAATAGTAATGCTATTTATATGACTTTGTATCTGTTATATTGTCATATGTGGATGAAATATTGTGATTCATAAACACTACATTTTTCTGCTTAAACAAACCTATGAACTCACCAACTTTATGTTGACACTTTAGCAATGTTTTTCTCAGGTATTAAGAACGAAGATGCTATGTGAAGTCTCATGCATTGCAGTCATTTCCAGTTATTAAAGATCATTTGTACTATTTAAAAATGATGTTGTATTGTCTATTTTTATGCTTCCGCTGAATGTTTAAACAATTTATATTCCTAATTACAAATGATCAAATTTTTTTAAACGTCTCATATAGAGGTCATTCTGTATTGCTTAGAAGTATGATAATCATGAAGTCACACGCCCTCGGTTGCCATTATACTCTGATATTTTGGGGGGGGTGACATATGATTACATATTAGACTTATCACAAAGCCTAAACAAACATAAACACATATCCACAAATCCACCAACTAAAAATTAAAATCAAAATACCATGCATTAATGAATCATATAGCAATGAAACCTCGGTATCAATTCTTGAAACATCAAAATCCTAAATGATCAACATTCCTTTAGATCTAAACCAACTAAATTAAACAACCAATGTATGTAGGGGTGTTATCGGGTCAATTTATCAGGTTGTCGGGTCTTATTGGGTTGGGTTGAGTCGGGTTTTGATTTTTAAAAACTAACCTGCAACCCGACCCGATAAGAAATCGAGTATCATGTTCGGGTGGTATTCAGGTTGGGTCTTATCAGGTGGGGTGATTCGGGTTATCGGGTGATATTAATAATGAGAACTTCTTTATCATTCACATGAGAATTGTTATATCCATTAAAATAAAAATGATACTCGAAAGTAACTATGCTTGACTGTTTAGGATCATAATTCATAAACGTATTCATTATACTTAAGTGGGATGTCTTTATATTGAACAAAATGGAGAACTATTATATTCACTAGCAAATTTGTGACAGTACACAAACAAATGAATATTGCAAATTTGTGACAATACTAGTAGCCCATTTTGACAATACACAAACAAATGGCATTATTGCAAAAGTGCAACCAATATACAATAGTAACAAAATGTTGTTTTCAAACAAACAGGAGCTTAATTAATTGGTAAACTTATAGTTGCTAATATTAATTTCCTGGCACATACAGGTCTATACCGATAAGTAATATACTGAATCATTGCAGCTAAAGTTCTATCTAATGCCAAGCCCATTCTGGATTCAATCTTATTGCCTATTATACCTTTAATATTAAAGGGCATGATCGTTCTCCCGAGACGTTTTAATGAGGCAATTTTAATAGATGTCCGGCCCGCCTGACCCGGTTTCTTCTCTCTCTCAAAAAAAACACGTATCCTTCTACGTGTCTCTCTGTTCTACCCTTTCACACACACTCATCCATATCTCATCTCTCTTCCACTCTTTCTCTGTATTGGTTTCACACACATTCATCAAAACTACCTACTAAATTCTAACAAGATCATCATAGTGATTATCCGATTCAACACCGCAAGATCAGTTGAGCCTAAGCATTCAGTTTCAAGATGGGATGAAGAATATCAAAAAAAATTCTTCAATTTCATGTAAGTGATTCTCCTCCATTTTTGTTATTGGTGGTTTCTCGCCGGAGAAAAAAACACTCACAAATCAGGTATGATGTTTTTATATATTCAATCTTTGTAGCTGTTTTTTAATTTTTTTTTTGTTATTGATTTTGGAAGATTAGATATTCGACTTAAGATGAGGCAGATGCGGCGGTGGTTTTTTTAGGGTTCTTACAGATTGGGTTTTTGGTAAGTTTTTTTGTTTCTTTTTATTAAATCTTTTTATTTTTTTATTCAAATTATGATACATGAACAAACCATCAGGTTGTTTCTTTGTAATTTGGAAATATGGGTTTTTGTTATTTAGCTATAAAGATTTGAACAAATTGTGATTTTTTGATGGTTTTTTTGTATTTGTGTATTTTAGGACCAGCATTTGTTTATTTTATTGAAAGATTGTTTTTTATATGTGTTAGCTGTTATTAAATGTAGTGTTTGTTTAAACAGTTATGTTGTCGGCGTTTTGCACCGTGTTGTTGGAGTATGCTCATGTCATAATAAATAATATACGACTGGAAACATGTGAGCCTATGGGGTCACACACATATACACTGAGGTGCCACTGTATATATCGTGTTTATTGTATTAAAGGTATATAAATAAACTACGTAACTCGGGATCAATATTGGGCTTATAATAACTAAGTAATGTACTTAGTTTATTGGATGAAACAAAACAAATGCAGCCATTTGAGCCAACATGTATGGCCGCTAAGATGTAAAAGAAAAGAGAAGGAAAGCTCAAGGGGGTTAATGGTTAATTGGATCATGATAACTACTAATTGATTTAGTCATTAGGAGTTCAATTAACCACTTATCAATTTAATTGGATTTATGATAACTACTAATTGATTTAGTCATTGTGAGTTACAAATCAATTAAATACTTACCAAGTTTTTCTCCCCTCTCTCTCTCTTCCTATAAAAGGGACGGCATAAACATAAAACAGCCCCCAAAGGTAACAAGATCAATACGCTATATCCAGAGAATCCTATACGTCGTATTCAAGCTATGGAAATAAAATATTCTGTAAGATATCGAACGTGGTTCCTACTCCAAGAAACCTCCAATACACCGTATCGAAGCATTTCGATATGACGTATCGACCTTTTTCCAGACCTTATAAATAGAAAACTCAAAAATGAGTTTTGAGTGTGCTAAATCATATTTTCGATACCTAAACCATAAAAGTTGATTTTCAGAGGAGAAGAAGAGCAGAAGAGGTCTTTCAACGTAATCAATTCCATAGGAAACAACTTGTAATCTCCTATACTCTTGTAATCGTTCAGTTTTTGGTATCATTCGTTAAATCGGTTAGTTTACCTTGGCTAAATTATTACTCTTGTATTGATTATGACGTTTGAAGGCTAATACCTTCGGGTATTAGCCATTATTATGAAGATCTGAATGTTCGGTTTGTTTATCTCAATTGCTTAATTGATCGTTGATTTATTGATTATGTTTATCACATGATACTTGTTTACGTGCTTTAGTATGCGGCGTATCATTCAACTCGATCTAGTGATACGGACCAAGTAATCTAGATGTCGGGGTGGTTCTCCATATAGTAATTCGTATAGGTGGAGCAAATAGGATCATTAATAACGTCCTGCTTGCCTTAGTTTTGTGAACAAGTTAGGCTACCATAGGTCGTGGCGTAAGACTAACAAATAACGTTCTGATTCTTTAGTATAGAGTGGATTGTGGACTACCACCCAATACAAGTTACCGTTAAGTAGTAAGTGGGTAAAGTCTCTATAATCTAGGGTTCGTACGACATACACCGTATTGTCCTCTTGATGAATTATAATTAATAATAAGGATGCTTTATGCGGATGCGTTTAATTGTGATAGAATTCTACGTGTCTAGGTCTTAGGAAGAAGTACCGCCTAAGTCTTAAGAATGATATGCCGCCTCAAGATAAGTAATAATTGCACTCATTGTTTGGGCACTTTACAGTATTTAGATGATAGGATAAATGTATTTAATCATAAAATTATTGTAATTGATGTTTGAATTCGAATGGCGCAAAAGTTAAAGGCATAAAGTCAAATTCGGAACTGCTGGAGTAACATCCACTAAAAGTGGTTTTCTCAGAGTTCTATAAGGAGTTAGAAGCTGAAATTTTGAGAGAAGGAGCACAACTCATGGAGCTACAATTTATTTAACTGGAGCTCAGATTGGAGAAGATCCTTTCTAGGAGTTTCAGGCCCGTCAAGTCAGCTGAAATTTTATGGCAGATTTGGGCTTCAAGTTCATTTGGGATTTCACTTGCTCATGATGGTTCTTGGAGCAAGTGGGAGCCCTCCTTGTGGTTGTGTGGTTAACCCTTAGTTGACTTCTTGGTTCTCATGATATCTCATGAGACCAAGCATAGGTTTTTCATCGGTTGAGACTTTGCATACTTATGGTTGTGTTTGTTTTGTTTGCTTTTATATATGCTTGAAATATATATAACTTGCAAATGTTTTTATAAAACTAAAAATAAAACACAAACCTATTTTAGAAACTAAATCTTTAATTTAGTTTAAAGTTTAAATATGATTTGAAATTAAAATACTTGTTTTTATAAATAACACTAAATAAATGTTATGATTGTTATTTAATGTATTGTTCAAACTAATATTTATTCCACCTAGGTTATATATATTAGTCAAGAAAATGAAACCAACTTGACTTAAATAAAAACAAAGTATTAGACTAAGTGAAATATAGCTTTTTAACTTGTGCTACGAAGGATGAATGCATGCTTCCTCGTACACACTTTTTGATCATTTATCAAAAATTAATACCCTTCAAATTTAAGTCATGTCGTCCAATTGGTTGAGAACACTTGCATTTGCTCTTCACTCTGCATGAGACGTAGGTGAATTGTAACCCAAGGTGATTATTCTCTATGCGTGAGACCTAGATATATTCTCGCATGTTTTTGCATTTGATGACTTAATCGAGTTAAGCAGGTGAGACCTTGGCTCGAGGCAATGATGGGACTAAACATGCCAGCTTGACATTGTTTCTCCGGTTACAAATGTCATGAGTCCCATATGGTCTAAGAATTGCACAGGTTTTGCAATTGGTGAACGTCACCTACCTATTGAATCTATCATTGCTAGCAGATCAACTAATGTGATGGTTGAACCTCAATGAGGATCTTAGCCTTTCGTAAAATTAATTAGTTTATATTATAAACAAGGGTAGTTAATTTTAAAAGGATAATTATTGAAAATACTTAATTGAACTTTATAATTTCTATTAATGAAATTTGTGCAACACAAACCGTAAACAAAAGTTTGTTCCCTTTCCTTATTAAAGGAAGACAAACTAAGTCTTCTTTCCTTGTAAGAAAAAGACTTATTCCTATCCTTTCTACTTGTATAAGAAAGCTATAATAGGAACACTTAAATTTTCCAATCCTAATCAAACTCAAAGCATATTTACTCGAGAAATCGTTTTGTCTTGTAAAAGTAAAATGGTTAAGTACTGTTGCACATCTTAGTTGGATTGCTAGAGGAAACAATGTTTTCTACCGCCACAATTATGATTCACTTCTTAAAGTCGTAAAGGAATAGTATGAGTTTTAATATTGAAGAATGGAAATTTCAATAAATCGCGAAAGAGAAAAGGAAATTAATAGCATGTTTTCTAGTAGTTTTCCTTAACTCAATATTTCCTAAGATTCTACATACTATTGAGGTAATGTAGAAGGAGAAATTGCATGCAAAACTTTCAAGTTAAAGAATGGCATTGATGGCTAGTCCATCATATATATAGTAGAATGTGCACTTATTTGAATTATCTAAAGTACATGTTTATTATCATGAGGCTCACATTAGAGATAATGTGCCGATATTCAAAGAGTAGAAAAGTAAATAAATTGCTACTTGCACTTCATTGGTATAGACACACATTTAATGTTGCCTTATCCAGTGGGAGCGATGCATTTTACCACTGATATAGACGCACATGTAATGTTGTCTAAATTCAGTGGGAGTAACGCATTTTACTACTGATATAGATGCACATGTAATGTTGTCTAAATTTAGTGGGAGCTATGTGCTTATCACCTTGTAAGTGACTCATTTTATTTCTAGCTGGTCTTGAAATAATACATTACTTTTCACAAGTGAAGCATCATGATTTTATAAGAATCATTACATATTATTCTATTAGATAACTTATCGCTATCTGATGTCGCTACCTGAAAAAGTTATCTATACAATGTTTATGCATGATTGCTTATTAAACAATAAAGTTTTAGATATACTAATAATGCAAATGTGATTTTAGTTTTGACTTAAATCATATCATATTTGTGACATTGTCATATTATTCATACAAGCATACGAAAGCATGGTGGACTCATAACCCACTAGTCTGAGGATCATAACCTGACTCATAATATGCACTTGTTTGTATAAATACTTGATGTTGTGTCATTTATAAGTGAGAGAAATCCTAATTGTATGCAAGGTACAACACATAACAATATAACTAATGGTTTTTCTTAACCGCATGGTAAGAAAGCTAATATTCTACTAGGGCTTATACACCTTGATGTATGTCGCCCTACTTAGAACTAGTGTCAAGAAATAATAAATACCTACTTCATCATATTCACTAAAAGGTTTAGCCAATATGATTATGTCCTCTTGTAAAGACATCAATAAGAAGTATGTAATTAACTTGAAAAGACTATTGAAGCCAAGAGTCGGCGTTCAATAATACTTTATTTAATATGCTTGTGACTTCTTGTAAAGACATAAACATAAGGTCCTTGAAATGTTTTAAGACTTATAAAGTAAGCAATTGACTTGTCATGTCTCCTAGTTACGACATGTACATGAAGTCATTAAAATATCCAAAGACTTTTAACGTAACTAGCATGTTATGTATTCTAGTTAAGACATGTACATAAAGTCCTTGAACTTCTCTGAGACTTCTACGTTATAGCATGCAATAGGCTTGAAATTACTGTTAATGCCATTATGTTTGAACAAATTGGCAAAGTATGTGAGCCAAAAGGTATTAGGTTATCTAAGAGATTGTGATACTATCTCATAATCTCATTACTCATAGAATACCACATCGTTATGGTATGCCTGATGTGTAAAATCAAACTATGTTGTTATTGTTTGATTTTTGATAATTTTAGCTACCCTACCTCTAATCTTATCAAGGTTAACAGAAATTAAGTAAGCCATGTGTTTACTCAATATGGTTCCAACCAAGAAGGTAACTAAGACACCATTAGGTTATGGAATGGGAAGACTCCCATTAAGTCTTAACTAAAGTTCTGAATTTGTTGAGATCACGTTAAGCGTGTTATTAGCAAACTAGAGTCAAGGACTGTCAGCATACATTATACATCCCAAACGAGAACAATTTTATTGTTGCTCGACTTGCTGCGTATTTGGAGAAAGTCTCCTCTTACACGAAGCAAGTGAGAGCATCTGTTTTTGGAGAAAGTCTCTTCTTACACAACCTTCTAAATGCACTAGCTAACAACATAATAAATGTTGAGATATAGTCCATGAAAGAAAATCATTTTTGGAATTTGATTGATCTTTCAACAATCGGTAAGACCGAGATATTAAATTGGTTCTTATAAAAGAAGACTAATATGGACAAAAATGTACACACATTAAAACGCGCTCCTTGTGGTAAGGGTTTTACTTATACTCAAGCGATTGACTATGATTAAAGCTTCTTTTTCTTGCAAGCATTAAATGAATAAAGATAGTAATTACCATACTTGATTTCCTAAATATGGAAATTAGATGTCTAAACTCCTTCTTAAATGATTACCTTTGTGAGGACGTTGTGTTAATCAATAGGGTTTATGAATCCAAGTTATCTTTAGAAAATGTACAAGCTGTAAAATCCTAGTGGATAAGAGCATGCATCTAGGAGCTAGAATCTTAAGTTTAAATCAACAATCTAATTTTGATTGAAACAAAGAGATCTCCTGAGTACACCTTAAAGCTAGTCAGAGCATTATGTTTTGTCTTTCTTATATCTTATATGTTGTCAACATATTGGAAATAATATTTCACCTAAGCTAGATTTTAATTCTTAGTTTGGAATAATATTTCTATCGATAAATATAAGAAATAAAACATATAACCTTGGAGCATACGTTTACTACGATAAACATACGCGATTAATAAGTCTAACATAACATGACACATCATTGAACAAGACTCAAGTTCTATCTCACCTGATGAGTTAAACACATGTTAGAAAATGTTTGGTTTAGCTAAAGTTTTCATTATGTATATCATGATATGTATTAGACTAATTGTAGCACTTGCATGAATGTAAGATGAACCTACAACCATAGTAACTAAGTGAAAGTCATTAGGATACTATTGAAAGAACATTCTAAAAGGCCGTTTTAGGACTAAAGACATGTTCATTGTTTACGGATCTTAATAAGGAGATTAGTGTTGAGGTTATACACTAATGCTTATTTTGATTGAGATGATTCTCAATCCTAGTCATAGTTGGATTTTCATCATAAATGATAACATTGTTGACTAGACATGCTTGATTGAAAGCATTGTTGCAATATTCATTAAAGAATAAGAATACTTTACAGTTTGGGAAGCTGTTAAGAAGACTGTCTCTTATAGGTGATTTTCTTGCTTCAAACAACCTATGTAATTTGTTATGGCAATACTAGTATTATTGAATTAGCACTTGAACGTACATATACAAAATTACAATCATTGTATTATTCAAAACCTTCACTGCTTGTGAGTTTTGAAACAAGTATCCTTAAAGGTCACTCATATGACAACTTAGTTGGTACTTTTTACAAAGTTAATGTCTTGTACCAAACATGTTTATCATGCTAGGAACATTGAACTTCAACCTACTAGTAGTCTCATGTATATTTGTTTTTAGTATTTGGATAACGGAACATTAAGCAATTGTATTAAGCAATGAATTAATATACCTGGTATGATCGTCTCCATTTATACAACTGTGTTCTATATTAGCATGTTTAATCCATGAATAATTTATTTATTCTAAATTGTCCATTGTCAGTTAATGATACGGGAGCATCATTGAATTAAGGCAAATGTGAGTGTTTTTGGTCATATTCATATGGTATGAATATTAATGGATGATACCGCCAAACTCGTATGTTGTTCATTGGATGAATATTGGACTGACCCAACCTACTAGTATTCACTACATGGATCGGCATCAATAGTAAATCTCGCAAGTGGTTATGTCTCTCATCCTCATACTTGAGATGCAAGTAGGTTTTGTGTGTGTAGAATGTAAATCTTTGTTATGGTTCAACACTGACATGTTAAAGGCTGTTATAAAGGCTATTTTCAGGAGGGATATGAAACACGTAACGAACACGTGCAGTCAAAATAGGATTTGTTTCTCCATATGTTATGGAGTAAGATACTACTGGGCCCCTCGATGATTTGAACAGATGTATGTGTGGCCACACCCAAATATAATTAAGATAATACTTGATTGATTTGGTAATCTAGTTCAATATCTATATCGAGAAACATAATTGTTAAACATTAGAATGACTATTGATCCATGTCAGATGTTCAACATAGTATCTAAAACAAAAGGATGATTAATACCTAAACAATTTAAAATGAGATGTTTAAGAAACTATCCCTATATGTCTCTAGGGGCATTGGTGTGTTGCTAGACGCTAACCTTTGCTTATATAATTACTTGATTATTATGACGTGTGCAAGTGGGAGCTATTGGAGTATGCTCGTGTCATAATAAATAATTATATGGCTAGACACATGTAAGCCTATGGGGTCACACATATATACACTGAGGTGCCATTTATATATCATGTTTATTGTATTTACGGTATATAAATAATCCACGTAACACGGGATAACTATCAGGCTTCTAATAACTAAGTAAAGTACTTATTATATTGGACTTGAAAATCAAATGGGAGGCCCATTTGAGCCCTCATGGTGGCCGGCCTATATGGAGGTCAAAGAGGGGATGAGATCAAATCTTTTGGTAAATTAATATGGAATATCTTGTAATTAATGTGATTGGTAAATTAATATGGGATATCTTCTTATTAATGTGATTACAAATTTACCAAATATGGATCTCCTCCTCTCCCTATAAAAACACATGGCACATACACACCTTTGTGGGTTTTATGTGTTCTTGTTTTCTATCACTTTGTATCTAGATTATTCAAGGTGAATTCTATAGTTACGGGGTTAAGACTAGCATCAATTGGTATACAAGGAAGTGTAGTGTGGATACATCATAGAGGTGATCTCTATTGATTACTTGGTTTCATTTTGTGTTTCGTGTTAGGGTGAAGGTCACCGGTTGATTCTACAAATCACGCCACAAAGGTATTACTTTTCTTGTTTTTCTTTGATTGATCATATGACTCTATGGATCCGTTGATAGGTGCTTGATTCCGCTGCGTTTAATGTTTGTTTATATGTTATTCATTTAATTCAGCACCTATAATTTAGTCACATACAATTAAGCATAAAGTGTCCAAAAGTGTTAATAAGTGTGACCATATGCTGTTTAAAGTGAAGAAATGTGTATTTTGTGTGACTATTGATTATCCAATGGCTACATGAATTTTATGTTTGTGTGGCCTTTT
>BQNB010147392.1:0-16445 GCA_026074375.1 Tanacetum coccineum
TACCCTGCAAGTGATTTCACTCTTCAACATACACTCTAAACATCTTCTTCCTTAAACTATTTCATAATCACAAATGTCCACTCTTTTCTCTCTTATTAAAAATAGAGTAAACTACGAAAATCATCCATGTGGTTTGTACTTTTTGGCACTAATCATCCCTAACCGATACTACTGGCACTAATCATCCCCGAGTGATAAAATGTTCGGCAAAAATCATCCTTGTGTGTTTTAAATGACATAATTACCCTCCATATGTTTAAACCACAAGGATGATTTTTGCAATTTACTAAAAAAACTAATGTTACAATTATTATTATTATTATTTTTATTTTTTTATAAACATCACTTCATTATTATTATTATTATTATAAATCACTTTATTTGTAATTTACTTATTTTATTTTACAAAAAATTATTAGGAAGCCGAGATATCATCTAGGCAGCCACTCCTTGATGTGTGTGTTTATCTGACTGGGGCTTTCGCCTTTGACACAAACCAGGATGGCTGATTTTGTTCCGCCTTCACACGTTTACATTGTGCCGCATCAATCAGCCATCATGGTTTATGTCAAAAGCGAAAGTCCCAGTCAGATAAACACACACATCAAGGAGTGGGGGCCTAGATAATATCTCGGCTTCCCAATAATTTTTTATACATCTCTTAAATTTCTAATAAAGTGATTTATAATAAATAATAATAATAATAAAATAAGTAAATTACAATTAAATATAATAGAATTAAATAATAATAATAATAATATCGCCTTTGAAGCAAAAGAGTGAAGGCCTAGATAGTATCTCCGCTCTCCTCTAATTTGTTGTAAATTATATTATTATAATGAAGTGATGATTTAATTAAAAAAAAGTAAAAAATAATTATAATTGTGAATATTAGTTTTTTTTTTGTAAAACTGCAAAAATCATCCTTTGGTTTAAACATATTTTGGCAAAAATCATCCCTGTGTGTTTTAAATGACATAATTACCCTCTATAATTCGTGGTGAGGGATGATTTTTGCCGAACATTTCAGCGCTCAAGGATGATTATTGCCAATAGTATCGGTTAGGGATGATTAGTGCCAAAAAGTATAAACCACAGGGTTGATTTTTGTAGTTTACTCTTAAAAATATGATTATTAACCCAAATCAATCTTTTGATTTCATCCTAAACCTCATTACCTTCATACTTATCTTCCTAAACACTCCTTAAACACAATCAACCTTCTTTACATATACCTTCACCAAATAAACCCCAAATCCTATCCTCTACAATATTCCCTTACACAATGTACTTCTCTTGTACCTTATGTACCTTTGTGTCTCCTTCATTCCCTTGTGTCTCCTTCATTCCCAACCATAATCTTCCATGTCATTTCAAAACATTCTCCACCACATACTCACTATTCACCTTCTTCTATATACAATTCAAATTACACACACACACACACATACTCTTCTTCATCTCAAATCTTGATCAAGCCATGTCACTAATCTAAGTACACACATTCTTTCTTTCTCAACCCTTGGATTGCTTCCAAAACAAACAAAACAAACATACTCTATTCTCTACCCTTGATCAAGCCACCTCATCAATCTAAACTCCATTATTCTATTCTCAACCATTCGATTGATGCTTCATCTCAAACAAACACAACTCCTCTCACAAACATTATATTCTCACTCACACAACAAACACAACCTCCTCTCTACCCTTGATCTTGTCACAAAAACAAATGTACTCCTCTCATCTTAACCATCCATTTCAAACAAGATCAGAGGCTCCTATATGTCAAATCATTAACACTCACACATAACTCTCTCTCTATCCAACATGTGTGTTATTGAATTTGAAATTCAAATTTCAAATCTCCCCCCATTTCTCACCAAGCAAAGAATGTTCCAAGAATATTCCCTTGGTTCCTAACTAGCTCTTTCTATCTTTAGTTGGATTCCAACTAGGCTACTTATCACTTTGAGGAATACCTAAAATATCCTTTCCAATAATTATATTCTCTCTTTACAATATCAGATAAGCAAAAATGCTTTTAATACTTCACAAACGTTATAGCAAATGGCTATTTGAGTTAGTTGACCTTGAGCATAAGAATGATTAAAAGGTCACAGTGTGAAGTACAATTGGGGGTTTAACAAGTGCGTGTAGTTAAAAAGCCAAGTCTCAAAGAATTTATCTTCGGGAATCTGGCTCGCTGGCCATACGCTAGCGCATGGGCAGCACGCCAAACACGAATTGTTTTTACACAATTTGTGCTCCTTGGCCTATAAATACCCCCACTTGGCCTTTGTATTCCTCACCTCTTGCAAACACTCTTTCCTCTCTTTTCTCTTCTCTAATCCTCTAAGTCTAAACATCAAGTGTTCTTAATCTTTTCCTCTATCATCTATTGAAGAACACACATCTCCACAAGAGAGCTACACAAGTACCTAATCTACACTTGTATGTTTTGTCGAGGGTCTTCTTTCTTATACCCTTTCTTTATAATCTAGTCTCTAAGCTAGGTTATGACTTGATTCAACAATCTATCTTTTCATTTAATTGAGTTGTAAGGGAAGCCTTGTATCCGTTAGATCAAGCCTAGATCATTGGGGATCTAGTTAGGGTTTGATAAGCTTCTAAGGAGAAGGCTTTTAGAGTTATAGGTTAAGTCAAATCACGGGTTCTTAGGGGTGGATTTTGAAGGCGGAATACCTCGGTAGTAACTCTTCTGTATGAGCGTCGAGCTTTGTTGAAAGTCAGTGGAGTTAATTTGTAATACGGTTTATAGTCCACTATAAGGATTATACTAGGAATATTATCGGTTTCATGGATTCGCAACTGGACGCACAGAAGGACTAAACCCCCTTCCCGAACTAGTATATATCGCGGTGTCTTTTCTTCTCTCTTCTTCTCCCTATCTACTTATTGATCACTTTGCAAAGTAGATTAATACACCACTCGGCTCTTTCGAGACTTAAAGTTTTATAAACTTCTAAGAAGTCAAGAAAACCATATTTACCCCCCTCTATGGTTCTATAGGGTGTTTGGTTCTTTAAAAATATGGTGACTGCATATGAATGAAGGAGATGGATGAGATTGGATTTGTTATTTCTTTTTGAAGAGATAAGGTGAATGGAAGATAGTGGATGCGGTTGTTGTAAAATGAAAGAAGATATGAGGCGTGTGATATGAGATATTGAGATGTAGGGTTACTTAACTGATTAGGGTTGTGTGTGAAACTATGAGTAAACTATTTACACTAAAATTAGTATTGGGGTTTGATATGTGTTTAATCACATATCATTTTTCCTTATTAAAAAAAGCTTAAAAGACCAAAATACATAAAGAAAATACATTGTATTTGCTTGTATTGTGAATTTTATTGTGTAGGTAACGGATATACCAAAAATGGACAAAAACGAAGCCAAATCGGTCAAAACCCGAGCACGAGATTGGAAGAGTGCAAGAAATCGAAGCCGAAGGAATATTCATTTTTAATGGGCCAACCCACACCCATTTTATTGGGCCGGGTCAGTTTATTATAACTTGAATATCATAGACTTTAGCCTTTTATAAGCCTTGAAATCAAATATCAAAATCCATAAAACCTGGCCCAAGTTAAAGCCCAAACCCAAACCCGGTCAAAGTCCATATCAAACTTATAAAACACAGGGTCAAAACGAGTTATTGTTCACCTTCTTCTTTCCCTCTCATTTCACCACAACTAATTACCAGGGTAAACCTCACCCTTCACACACGCTTCTTGCTTCTAGAAGACCCCTGACCCACCTTTTACTATCACCACTGTTGCCACGTTGCGTCCTAAAGCTTACATTGGTGAATGGACGTGCTCGATGATCCGGAGTCAAGGTGGAATTAGAATTCGATTACTAATACAAGGGCCGGATTGATGGATATGGGGACTCTCAAAGTCCTAGAAGCTATCATCCCCTCCTTTTAAAATAGAGTGCAACTCACATAAAGAATCCATCTATTATGGAGTAGTATAGTTAATTAGCTTATTAGTAGCTTATTTTAGCTTATTGTCCTTCCTTTAATGTAATTTCCTTTTTCAACAGCTTGTACCTCTTTTAAGATTAATAAAATTAAGTTTCATTTAAATTTTGCCTTAAAGTCTATTTTACTTTTAAGCAATTATGATTTAAATAAGTTTTGAATTCACTTAAATAAGCTCAAATAAGCTCATTACCTTCTAAGTTATTGCTTATTCAGCTAAGCCTCCTCAAAGCTTAGCTGAATAAGCCTTTTCATTCTCAAATACCTCAAATTCTGCATAATGAGCTTTTGGATGATAAGCCAGATTTGGATGGGCTTATGGGTTTTACCAGCTTGTTTCTAACAAGCTGGAGCTTGTAAATAAGCTCTAAATAAGCAATTTAGATCCCTGTTAAGCTGGGATCAA
This sequence comes from Tanacetum coccineum, assembly GCA_026074375.1. NCBI lineage: Eukaryota > Viridiplantae > Streptophyta > Magnoliopsida > Asterales > Asteraceae > Tanacetum > Tanacetum coccineum. The sequence continues at coordinate 4,418 of BQNB010147392.1, forward strand.
GGTACTTTCTCTTTACTTTAATTTTAGCTTAATATGTGTTCAACTTATCAATCTGCTTATTTAGCTTATTAATCTGCTTACTTATGCTTAATAACTGCTTATTTGTGCTTATTTAGTTTTAATTTAGCTTAATGTGCTTAGTTTATAGTTTAGTCTAGATTTAATCTTAGTTTTTATAAATCTGCCAATTTAATAGTTTAAATAGCTTAATAGCATAGCTTATCATTTAGTGCTTATTTTTTTCCAAAGTGTTTACTTATTTGTCTTCAATAATCATAGTGTTAAATCTGTTTTCACTTTTTTGAAGCTTATTAGAGTTTGTTTTAAGCTTAAAAATGATTTTAAAAGTTTTAAAGGGGTGCTTGGCACAAGCAGTCTTAACATAGTTAAGACTGTTTGGGTAGCTTTTGGGTTTCAAAATAGACTTAATCAGCTCTAATTGAGTCTTAAAAAGTAGTTTTTCAATACGCGTTAACATTTAGTTCCAACATGATTTTGTAGTTTGGTTTTTCAAATTCTAAGTTTGCTAGTCGAATTAGGTTTTCAATCTGTTTATTTGTAGTTTGTCTAATAAGTCCATTTAAATGTCTAGTTTTTTGTGTTCAATATGGTTTCTAAAAGCACAAAAGTCAGGCTGTTTTTAGTCATTAGCTCTTGAAATCCTCTCTTATAGATTTTTGCTTAAAACAGTCTAGTCTATTAATGGCTTATCTTAAGATCTCTGTTTGGGTCAAATATTAGCTTTAAATATGTTAGATTTTTGTTGAGTTAGTCCGTATGTAAGATAAGTACTAAATCTGTTTCAAGTTTTTGGAATATCAAAGATATTTTTAAATCTTAAAAGCACTAGTTCCAATTTGAGTCATTTTCTCTCTTCAAAAAAAGCCATAAACAACTAGTGTATCTATTACTTTATTTAGGTCCTTTCCTACTTAATTGTTAGAGCTTATAATAGATTTTTTAGCTTAATTTATGTTTCTTTGAGGGAAGAGTAGTTTACATCTTAGTCTTAATCTGTTTCCCGATTTTTTTAGCTTAACTTCAATTGCTTATTAGTTCTAAATTCTACTTAAAAAGTATGGTTATGCCCTTTTTAGTCATGTTTTAAGTGCCTATCTGTCTCTTGCTTTAAGTGTTTTAAACTTTTTCTTTTTGCTAATTTCTAGGTTTTTTTGATCTTATATTAGTCTAGTAGTTCAGCTGTTTCTAGCTTATTTAGTTTTTTTTTAGCTCATTTAGTTTTTTAAACCCAAACAGTTTTAAGCACTTATATCCTAATAGTTTTAAGCAAACTGTTAGTTTTTAGATTAATCTTTTTTCTAGCTTAATTTAAGTTTTGTTAAAAAAGGTCCATGTCATTAAAGTTTCTTGTTTCTAATATATTCTATAACTTTTCAAAAAGAGAAATTAAAAAAATATTGCTTTGGCAAAATGAGGAGCCACAGACTCGAATGCTGTGACCTCCCCTACATAACACCAACATCTCAACCACTACGCCCTTGGGTCTTTTTCATTAACCTCTTGCAACATTTACATATATACTCAGTTTAGTTTAAGGCTTAATTCAGCTTTATTTTGCTTTTTTCTCATAGCTTATCTGCTTTTAGCTTAGGATTAATTTTACTTTGAAAACCTCCTTTTAGCTTAAACATTACTTTTAGGAGTTTTCTTAAATTTTTAGGATTAAGGTTTAAATATTTTTAAAACTCATTTTTAGTATTAATATAGTTTTAAAAACAATATTTTTAACAATAATTCTAACAAAGTTCAAAAAATATTTTTGGACTTTTAAAAATTATTTTAAGTCATTTAGCTTAAGAAATTTGCAATTTGAGTTTTAGAAATTTTAATATGATCTTATTTGGTTAATCTAGTTGTTAGTTTGCTTTAATTGTTTTTACTAAATGACGTTAACTATTTAATTTTGCCTTAATTTTTTAGTTTAGCTTTGCCTTTATGTGTTTTCCCCTGTTGCGTTATTATTCTTAAATCTAAAATCAAATCTTTAATCAAATCACACGATTCCGACATAAACTGAATTTCCATCACCTCTCATCGATGAAACGATAAACCCGTGTTGATTACATATTATTCTTTCCTAAGAATAATTTGTATGATACTTTGCTTACGTATATGTATATGTATTTCATTTATTTATTATATATATAAGGGGTTTTTGACGAATATCAAAATGGCGTCGTTGACTTTTGGTTACCAAAAATATTTTTCTTTCTTATTTTTTATTATTTCTTTTTCTTATGTATTATTTGAAAAATCTATAAATATTCTTCTCTATCGTCTTATTCGTTTAATTCTTATTCTCTTAACCTTCTTATCCGATAATTCTTCAACATGTCTTGGTTTTCAAGGTGCTCGTGGTGTGGAGGATTGTTTAACGGTGGAAATTTTCGGCGTTGTACCAATGTGAGTTTCGGAGACAAATTTGTGTGTAACCCTGATCCTATTTCAAATGATGAAACACCCGATTTTTCCTACCCACCTTCACAACCCAAAACATCTTCATTCAACCAATTTCATTGTTTTGGGTGTAAAGATCCATTAGAAAATGGTGTACGTTGTCAACGGTGTACTTGCAAGAGGTGTGGATATGCTCTTAGAGAAGGATTTTGCTAGGTTTGCCCTTCAAGAGATGAAAATTCATCCATTGATGCTCCTAATCCAAACCCTTTCAATGATCCTCCAAACGTTTTCACCCACCCTCCACAACCCCAGTACGAGACATACTCGTGTGAGTTATGTGGGAACGATTCGCACTTTGGTTATGATTGTCCACCATGGTTCCCACTTGTCTATGAGCAGGAACCGTGCGATAATCAAAACTTTGGTGATAATTATTATCCACAAAATTCACCAAGTTTTCCACAACAATATCTTTGCTGTGAAAACTGTGGGGGTCCTCATGAAAGTTTTCCTTATTAAAATAAGCTTAAAAGACCAAAATACATATAGAAAATACATTGTATTTGCTTGTATTGTGAATTTTATTGTGGGTGTAACGGATATACCAAAAATAGACAAAAACAAATCCAAATCGGTCAAAACCCGAGCACAAGATTAGAAGAGTGCAAGAAATCGAAGCCGAAGGCATATTCATATTTAATGGGCCAACCCGCACCCATTTTATTGGGCTGAGTCAGCCCATTATAACTTGAATTTCATAGACTTTAGCCTTTTATAAGCCTTGAAATCAAATATCAAAATCCATAAAACCTGGCCCAAGTTAAAGCCCAAAACCAAACCCGATCAAAGTCCATATCAAACTTATAAAACACAGGGTCAAAACGAGTTACTGTTCACCTTCTTCTTTCCCTCTCATTTCACCACAACTAATTACCAGGGTAAACCCCACCCTTCACACACACGCTCCTTGCTTCTAGAATACCCTTGACACCTTTGACATCACCACTTTGCCACGTTGGCGATCCTAAAGCATATCATTGGTGGAATGGACGTGCTCATGATCCAAGGGTGGATTAGAAGTCGGTTACTAATCAAGGGCCAGGATTGATGGATTGGGGAGCGTCTCAAAGTCCTAGAAGCTTCATCCCCTCCTTTTAAATAGAGTGCAAATCACACAAAGGAATCCATCTAGTATAGGAGTAGTATAGTTTAGTAGCTTATTAGTAGCTTATTTTAGCTTATTGTCCTTCCTTTAATGTAATTTCCTTTTTCAACAGCTTGTACCTCTTTTAAGATTAATAAAATTAAGTTTCATTTAAATTTTGCCTTAAAGTCTATTTTACTTTTAATCAATTATGATTTAAATAAGTTTTGAATTCACTTACATAAGCTCAAATAAGCTCATTGCCTTCTAAGCTATTGCTTATTCAGCTAAGCCTCCTCAAAGCTTGGCTGAATAAGCCTTTTCATTCTCAAATACCTCAAATTCTGCATAATGAGCATCTGGATGATAAGCCATATTTGGATGGGCTTATGGGTTTTACCAGCTTGTTTCTAACAAGCTAGAGCTTGTAAATAAGCTCTAAATGAGCAATTTAGATCCCTATTAAGCTGGGATCAAGGTACTTTCTCTTTACTTTAATTTTAGCTTAATATGTGTTCAGCATATCAATCTGCTTATTTAGCTAATTAATCTGTTTACTTATGCTTAATAACTGCTTATTTGTACTTATATAGTTTTAATTTAGCTTAATGTGCTTAGTTTATAGTTTAGTCTAGATTTAATCTTAGTTTTTATGAAGCTGCCAATTTAATAGTTTAAATAGCTTAATAGCATTGCTAATCATTTAGTGCTTATTTTTTTCCAAAGTGTTTGCTTATTTGTCTTTAATAATCATAGTGCTAAATCTGTTTTCACCTTTTTAAAAGCTATAAAGAGTTTGTTTTAAAAGCTTTAAAAAAGGGTGAGGATTTAAAAGTTGTTAAGGTTGTTATGGCACAAGCAGTCTTAACATAGTTAAGATTGCTTGGGTAGCTTTTGGGTTTCAAAATAGACTAATAAGCTCTAATTGAGTCTTATAAGTAGTTTTCATAAGCGTTAAACTAGTTTAGTCAAAATTTGTAGTTTGGTTTTTCAAATTCTAAGTCTTCTAGTCTAATTAGGTTTTCAATCTGCTTATTTGTAATCTGTCTAATAAGTCCATTTAAATGTCTAGTTTTTGTGTTCAATATGATTTCTAAAAGCATAAAAATCAGGTTGTTTTTAGTCATTAGCTCTTGAAATCCTCTCTTAAAGATTTTTGCTTAAAATAGTTGATAAACACAAATTTATACGTATAATATAAAAGTATTGAATTTCCAAAAACTACCATTGAGGACAAAGGTAATAAGGAAAATTCATACAAAAATATCGTACGTTAACCGGTAAGTATTCACCGGGTCGTTTATACCCCAAGAATTATGAAATTGAAACTCCGTTTTTATTTGGACAATGATTTGAATGGTTTTAAATCTTTTTGAATTGGTTTTTCTATTTCTACTAATTAAAAACATATAAAACATATAAAAGTAAATAAACGCCTAAACAATTAAGCAATTAAGCACTAAACAATAACGGGAATTAAAGAACACACGACAATTAAAACTTAGATTCTCAAAAATTAAACCTAGAATGATCCTAACTTACTAACTTATAAGAAAAAAAGCTAAGGAAATCCTAAACCAAGAGCACTTAAAGTTAAAAACGAAGAAAACGAGAGCGAGAATCAAATCCCGTTCTTTAAAAAATGAAATTCCTAAATATTAACCAACAAAACGGGTCCAAACTAATTTTCCTAGATGCTAGAAGACTAAAAATAATTTTCAGAAAAAGAATTTTATGTTTTTGATTTTTATTTTATTTTTTATGAATTTTTAAAGTTTTTAAACTAAATAAATGCAAAAAAATATTAAATTATGATTTAAAAATCTAAGGAAATTCCTAAAAATAGCTAAAGACAGACTGATTGCAAAAAAATTTAAAACACTGAAATTACTTAACACAATAAGCCTAGAAAAATCGAATAAGCACACGAACTGCTTATTATAAAAAGGGCTCAAAAAGGTGTTAAGTAAATTTTTGTTGCACCCTTGGACGTAAAAGTACGAAGGGCGCAATAGTGCTGAGTGTGTGTGTTGAGGTGTATAAAAGGGTTGAAACGAAGTCGAGGTCAAGGGTTCGAGTCTTGCTCACCCTTCACTTCCCTTGTTCCCCGTTTTTATTTTTGCAAAAACTCTAAAAAGCAAAGTTATAAAACTAACAAAAATAAACAACTTTTAAAAAAAAACAACTTTTTTAAATCTTACAAATAAGCTAGAATTTAGCTTATTAAACAGATAGAAACACTTAAGACATATTTTTGCTCTTTCTCAAAACTTAAATGACAATTAAGCTAAAATAAACTCTAATTTAACAAAATAAGCTATATTATCCTACAACTAACCTAATAAGCTAATTAAAACTAAAATTAAGAAAGAAATGACAAGCCATAAGCTAGAAATCCTAAAAAGCACTTATGTTGCAAAACACTTTTTTAAAACAGACAAAACACCAACTTTGAGCTTATTTTTAAGCTCACATTCAGAACCTTATTGCTATAAAAACTCATACCACTAAGAAGCTTGTTCTATAAGCTACTTAAAATAGCAATTGAAAAAGAATTTGAAAGTCAAATAAGCTAGGAAAATGTTTAATGAAAAAAGCCTATTTATGCAGAATACATTATTTTTGGTTTTTATCAAAAAGACAAAGTGCTAAATTACATACTTAACAACAGATGGTAAATAAGCTACTTACTACAAATTAAGCCCTAAACTTTATAATTTGGCCTAAGATCTAATTGTACACCAAGTTTCAGACCCTAACTCTTATCCTATCAAGCTTATTTTTAAGCTAGAAAATGGCTTAAAGTCTGTTTTGACTATCTGATTCAATTGACACTTTATTAACTAAAACTCAAATCAAACCAAAACAAACTAAAGTACTTAATTCCTACAACTCTAAAACACCAAAACAAGAGTAATTTGATAAGATAAAATAACTAAAACCTATTTAAGCTATAAGGATCCTAGTAAGCTGAACTAATGACACCATATTCTAACTAACAACACTTAAACTTGAAATAAGCTAATTTAACCCTTAAAACCTAAAAATCCTAATCTTATAAACTAAATTATGAAGTTCTAAATCACTTTCAAAAAGCCAAATAGATTTGGGCAGTACTAACTTAAGTTAGTACTGCATGAACCAAACACCCCTTTAAAATGATTGAATCCATATTGAGCTTATAAAATTGAGAAATTAAGCTTAGATTTCTAATGCCAGATATTATTAAGCTACTATAAGACCTAATGAGCATATGTTAACAACTAAATAAGCAGAAACAATAAGCCAACAGATTTAGCTACTATTTTTAGATTTTTAAACTGTTTTATAACAAAAGCTAATAAAATGAGATTTAAGCTAAGAAATGAACTAAATAAGCATAGATAAACAATGATAAGCACAAATAAGCTATTCTTAACAATAATAAGCAGACAATAAGCAATATTAAACTAAAATGCAGATTTAAGCTATAAACGGAAAAATAAGAACTTACAATTGCCTTTGCACAAACAAGGCTTATAAATTGCTCTTATGAGCTTATCAACAAGCTCTAGCTTATCATAGATAAGCTAGTGAGGTCCTAGAAACCCTTCCATTTCTGGTTTCCCTTCCAAAATTAAGCTGAGGTAATTTAAGGGTGGAATTGAGTGACAATAAGCTCATTTAAGCTTTAAGAGCTTAATTGAGTATCCTACTAGCTTATGAGTATAAATGACAAACACAAAAGAGCTTATTTAAACTATAATGCTTATAAGTGGAAACATGAATTGCAAATTAAGCTTAAATGAAAACAAACTTTTATTGATTAAGGAAACTGATTACAAGCTGATAAAAAGAAAATTACATTAATTTAAAATCAATAAGCTAAAAAAACAACTATTAAGCTAAATTAACCTGCTACTAAAATCCTACACTACTTCTAGATATCTCCTGTGAGTGAGGATGAGGCTCATTTTATAGGCCAAGAGGGAAGGTTCTAGGCTCATACACGCTCCACTTGATCTCAACCCTTGATATCTTCTAATCATTGCATATTGATCTTTAGCCGTTGGATGAAAAGGATCACACGGATTGCCAGTGTGGCAATCCAAACTCCTTGGAGCTTTTGTGCTTCTTTTAAATTGTTTTCAGTGTAATTTTCCTCATTTGGTGTGTTTCCTTAGTGCAGCGTGGCATTCCTTGTATCAGATAGCCAATCATTGGCTTTTGATGACGTTTAAGCATGATGATATGGAGCTTGGTACTTAGCATCTTTGATGCTACGTAGGATAAGTGAAGGGAGTAGGTTTTACCCTTTAATTTTGATGCAGGGTGAAATGGGGGAAGACGGTGAATAGTAAAACATTTTTGTCACACCCCCAAACGGGGCCTGGACGGAATACGTGTCCGGGGGCGTGACGTCATAAATCGTTGTATTTATAAAAAAAATGGATAAGTCTTACAAGATTTGAAATGAAGTTTAAAACATTGCGGAAGCATAATTAAGTTTTCAAAAGACAACGAGTATGAATGATAATAAAGTCTTGAAAGAAGATATCATATTGCATGTAGACTCCATATAGCACATCAGAGAAGTCCAAAGCTAAGTACCTGAAAAACATGCTTAAAACGTCAACATAAAGTTGGTGAATTCATAGGTTTAGTTCAAACGTAATTAGTGTGGACCACAAGTATATCAAAACGTATGCGACAGTTATAACAGATACAACTTCACATAAAAAGGTATTTACGTTGCGCTAAGCTCATGACACCGAAGCTAATAGGGATGTAGCATATAACATGCCAAATAATTTCTTGCCCTTACAGGTGTCCGGCCAAAGACCACCTAACCAGTTTCGACATGACATATATCCGTAGTTCTTGGCAAACTCGAACTAGTAAGTGCTTCTTACCCGGATAGGGATAATTACTCCTAATAGATATATTTATTCACTCGCGCTCACTTAACCAAAGGACGGTTACAGTAATTAACGGTTCATGATGATTCGGGCAATAGTGGTCTAACGCTACTTAGGCAACACGTAAATAGGGAAATCTCACGTATAGTACTTGTGTCCAGTTTAAAAATAAAGCAATGTTTCTCACCCCAAGTTATAAAATAGTTATTCAAAACATTTAAAAGTGGGGCTATGAACTCACCTTATACGATTGTGGATCAAAAGAAATCAATCAAGTGAAGACGAATCTCACGGTCCTAGCGACAACCTAGCATATAGTTGTCGTTTAAGAACGATGTACAATGAATAACGCTTAATGCAAGAGATTATCATCCGAGCATGAGTAGACACGGCGTATCCTTTTCAAAACGTACTTTCAAAAGTTATAAGTTTTGACAAGTCTTGACATTTTGGAACATCTTCGAAAATATTTTGTCTTTTAGTGTATTTTGTCTTTTAGTGTATTTTGTCTTTTAGTGACCGACATACCAAAGTTGACTCAATAACCGTAAATGTTGACCTAAACTCGACACTTAACGTCACTCTTCATTTTATCATTAGTTTGATAATAAAAGTATATTTTTCGACGCATTTATAAAGTTTAATAAATTTTAGCACGACCTTTCTAAAAATATCAATTTTCCATTTTTATCCGTCTCGACTCGTGAAAGTATCAGTTTTATAAAAGTACATCTTTTATTGACTCGAAAGAATATCCGATCGATTTTCGACAACGCCGCAATTATTGCAACAAATCCATTCTAAACCTAAACCTCTTTGACTTTCAATTTACACTTCCGACAAATCCAACATCTAACTTAATCCCTTCGCCAACAATATTTAAACTCACTATACGATAAATCTCAAATAAATGATATAGCCGTAGTAATAACAATATATATATCAAAATAGTCACAACGAACTTTTAAACGCAAAAGTACAACTACTTATCTTTTTATGTTCTTCCATTTATAAATATATTATTAAACTTTGAGACTTGTAGTTTTAAAGAAAAATAGGTAATGATTTTCACAACGATCCGCTTTGTACACCTTGTTCGGAATGATCATACGAATGCAAAAGTACAACTCATTTATGAAAAAGAAGAGATGACTTACAAGAAAACGCGACGAAAGATGATTAGAAACTAAGAACAACCCAAACGTTGTTTATAAACTACTCGGATGAAATAACAATCAACCTCGAACAATATATCGTCAAATGGTTTGATCAAATGTTAAAAAGATATGAATTTGGTGTATGTTTGTAGGCGTCGACCAAGAAAGAAAACAAAGGAGAGATGTGTGTTTTTCTATGTGGAGTGAATGAATGAAAGATGTAATATGATATGGTATTTATAGTGTGACTCTAGCTTCATTAGTAAGCAAAATTTAAAAATGTAAGAGTATGTGTGGGTGGGTACCGTCGAACACAAAGGGGACAACACAAGGGGACCAATTTGATCTCCCAATCAAACCCTTGTGTGTACATGTCCTTGCTCCTATATTGTAGGATGGTTTGTCTCTTAGTTGGTTTCAAAATTTTAGCATCCTAAGTATATGTGTGAGTGTATTCGGTTGGAAGAGCAAGAGAGGGGAAGGGGACCAAAATGATCCACCAATGAGGGACTAGAAAGGACTTGTACAAGTGCCACTTTGTAGAAAGCATGTTAACTTGTATCACAATTTCAAAAATGGAATCCCATGCTAGAGTGTGTGCATATTCGGTTGAAAACAAAACCAAAGGGGGGACCAATTGGTTTCCAACATTCTAGGACATGCAAAGATGCTCTTGATTTAATTTCTAAGTAACCATGCACACTATATAATTCTAGTTATTTACAGAATACGCACGAATTGAAAACACGTAGAAACTTTACGAAAAATTCTGAAAATTTAAATATCAACTAAAAACGTAAAAACGCGTCTACTGACGAAAGACTACGATGATTGGATGCACGGATCGCTTCCGGCAATGATTCTCAGTAATAACGAAACAACTTCCCGGTTACCCGTAAAAATTAAACTAAACATTAAAAATTCAAATTACCAAACGGAAACGGCTAAAATTTTGATCAGAAATTTACGGAGTGTGACAATTTCGTAACGTGGAGGCCACACCTCAAGCCTTAGCGACGCCTTGGCGCCGCCATGGCGCGCCTTTTGGAACACTGAGTAATACCCTTTTTTGATCTCCCTTGTTTACAGTACAACGCAGTTTTTTATCAGTTTTTGTTTCGTACTTTTTGTTATTTTAATGCTTTTGACTTATTAAACATTATATTTTTTGTTCCGCACTTTCAGTTTTATAGTTTTTAAATAAAAACATTATAAAAAAATAAAAATAAAAAGCCCGAAAAAACATAAGAGAGCATTGTTAGTGTTTTAAGGGGTACCAATAACTGATCCTTCAACTTAATTGTGTTGTTAAGGGTACTTCGATTGGACTCTGGTACCCTTCACTCACATTTATCCACTCTATTACTCACTCTGTCTCAAAATAAGTGTCTAGTTTGTCTTTTCAGAGTCAAACTGGTTCAATTTTGACTTTAAATATATATTCTTGTGTTATATAACACTTGATAGAAATTATACCGATGGACAATGCACTCAAAACCCAATCTATTCATATATTTCGCATCAAGTATTATATAACACACACAAAAATAATTATGGTTAAAGTTGAACCAGTTTAACTCTGAAAAGTTAAACTATACATTTATTTTCTAACAGAGATAGTAATAGAAAAAACAATTTTTTACCATCTTTTGTTTTGTATTTTTTGTTTTTTAATATTAATTACTTATCAAATTTTATATTTTTTATTCTAGATTTTTAGTATTGTAGTTTATAACGAGGTTTGGAAGCCCGCGCTTCACCGCATAAGAAGTAATAATCGACACCTATGACTTCGCGACCCAAACCTCATTCACGACTAAGAAACTCTTGCTTAGTATTTAAAGTGCAGATAATGAAAACCAATACTTCCATTCCCAACTAAAGGGTTCATTAATTAATCAGAGATATCAGCCCCTAATGGTCTCCAGTTCTATTACAATCTTATAAAAGATAAATGCGTGCATGGTCTGTTGACTTCGGGTATTAGCAAACATTGTTGAATTAGTTACCATCTAGGCCTTAACTTGGGCTTGTTTAATTTGAAGTAGAGGCATCAACAAACAATCAGCAATTTAACCCAGCTCTTGCTTCTGCTGATACATTGGGTTTGACGTGAGGATTCACAGGCCTGAGTTTTTTGTAATCTCTAGAACCTCAGGAATGCTATTAATGCAGCCTTATGCATGCCGACATCAATCCTTATTGCTTCATGACCCACATACACAAATGAATCTCATGCTCGGGGTTTGTAAATCACCGCCAAGAATGTATAGTGTTTAAACATGTACTTATGTTACGTAATTCTTTTATGAAAGATGAAACAAAAGAAGCTAAGTCATCTCAGTGCGCAGAGAACCTATGGTCGCACCTTCCATGATGCGTAGGTTGTGGTTTGTTAATGGGGTTGA
>BQNB010147393.1:0-16445 GCA_026074375.1 Tanacetum coccineum
CTAATTTTAAGAAGTTTAGGTAAGACTAAATCTAATTGAGCTCTATCATGAGCTTAAAGACTCATAAGAGCTATAAGAGCTTGAAGAAGCTTATTGAGGCTTATTAGTAACTATAGCTTAATAAATGAGAGCTTAAAAGTGAGATTTAAAGAGATTTAAATAAAATTTCATTAATAAAAGCTACTGATTACATTACTTAAAAAGGAGATTACAAAACATTTTAAGGAAAATTACATTTAAGAAAAATACGAAATCAAGCTAGACTAAAAGCTACTAAAAAAACTAGATAATTGTGTGTGTGAGGTGAGACTCTATTTATAGGCTGCCATAGATCCTTCTAGGCCTCCTGAATCCATCTCCTAGCCTTCAATCCGCACCCTTGATTCTTCTAATCATTGCCAAATGATTTTGAACCGTTTGATCAAATTGTGTGCACTCAAGGATTGCCAAGCTGTCATTCCTTAATGTGACAGCTTGTGCTTCTTTTGTGAGAGGATCTAATGTAAAATCTATCCATCACTTGTGCTTCTTCAAAGTCCACGTGAGCTTCTTTGATGGGGATTGGCCAATGGGAGGGTTTGGTAATGTAATACTCTGCCATGTCAGTCCTTGTCACCCGAATTGTCCTTTGTACCCTTTAATTTACATAAACCCTTTGTTTTGATCCATGGTAAAAGTGGGGAAGACGGATGAATAGTGCTTGGGGAATTTGGCGCCTTTTTGTTTTAACTGAATAAGGTAAAAATTCGGTTTGAACTTAGGGTTAATTACACAATGAGCCCCTCTCTTTGTTATCTCTAAAGTATAGTGTAAAAGAAGTTTAGAAAATGGCAATTTAGGTCCTTGTTGTTTTATAAAAGAGTAATGGGCTAGGTGCTTGGGCTCTTGGATCCGGGTGAGGGTATTTAGGGTTTTGAGGCCCATTAAGGCCCAGGGACTATTTTTGTAACTTTTGAAAAGTTAAGGGACTTATTTGGATCATTTTGGGTTTTGTCTTCTTGTGGTTGACTTCTGTTGACCATGAGTTGACTTTTCTTTGACTTTTTGACTGAGGATTGACTTTTCCTTGGCTTTGCTTCCGGCTTTTGTGCACTCTTCCGTTCTCGTGTCCGTGCTTGCCTGTTTTTTGATTGTGATTTCTGATATATCCGTATCTGCACACACAAAACACAAATACAAGCATATTTTTGCCATTTTTATTCTGTTTTGGGTTTAATTGGGTTATTTTAGGTATTAACGGATATGTGTATTTTACACTTATCAAAATTCCCCAAACTAAACGATTGCGTGTCCTCACGCAATATCACATGCCTTATAACCAAATACCTCGAAACTTCCCCAAACTAAGCCTTTGAAAAGTAGCAAAGATTTTTGTTGAGAGAGCTAAGAGATCACAAGTTATAAAACACCCGATTTCCCATTTTCAAAGATTTTTCTCTTTTTATGATTTTTCTTGATAATTAACTACCTAACTACAACTTATTTGTGTTGACATAATGTATTGTTTTCATTACCTCATTGGTAACTTTTAGGATCATAGAACAAAAAGCACAATTAAGTGTCTAAAAAAGATAACTTCATCATCCCTGATTTTTCACTTTTCCCATGCTAAGCTTAAAAACAAGATCATTGTTAATTACAAGTCATGACACTAACACTACTCATAAATACTAATTGTGTACTTACTTTTCCTCCCGCAAATCCTACTTTTGTATCTCAAGATTTTACTTAAGTCATATACCCGAAGGCTCTTTAAGACTTTTGTTTCGATACTTATTAATTCCAAAAATAGAGTGTAATGGTTAAGAACGCAATAATTAGCTCCTAGCCCTTTTCAAAAGATCAAATGTCATCAAGATTAAAGTCCACATTGAGGCAACCAAAATTTGGCTTTTATTAGGCTACTTAAGCAAGGCACCATACATGTCATGATACCCAAAGGCACTTTTAAAGACATGAATGGGACCAATCTTATTTGCACCATATACCCTTAGGCTCTTTTAGGCACAAAGTAAGACAAAAATTAAGCAACATTTTTAAACCTTAGTCCTTTAGAAGGCTACAACATCGTCACGCCTCCGACAAGAGTAGCAAAACTTATTCGTCTTCGGTAACTTCCTCACCTTTTAGAAGGCTGTACCATCGGTTGTGAGCCGGTAAGATACAACAAACTTTTATCAGTCTCGGATTATTATTGAAATTCTACTTATCCAAACTACCCTAAGGATCTTTAAGGAATCAGCAAAATATTTTCTTTATATGAACATATAATATGCCAAATTGAAGTATCTCCTGATGTGTACTCCATCCTAAAATCACAAGGAACTAAAGAAAACTTCTATTAGCCTAACTAGTAACCCAAAAACCTTGCCACACCACTATTTATTAAACATTTAATATATAAAGGTGAAACAAGCCTTAAAAATATAGAGAAAAAGCACAATTAACACTTAGGGGGGGGACTTTAAAGAAATCCAACTATCTACGTTTAATGTCATGACTTATTATAATTAAAATTTATTATTATTATTAATTATATTTTTATTTTATATAATTTATTTTATTATATAATATTTTTATAATTATATTTTATTATTTTTATTTATTTATTTAAATAAATATTTAAATGTTTATATTATAATTTAATTTTATTCTATTATTAATTATAATATATTTTTATTAATAAATTTATATCTATTAATATTATATTAATTATTTATCGTTATATATATAATAAATTAATATAATCTTTATATATTTTTTATTTTTTGAAATAAATTATATTAAATTATTTTTGTTATAAATTTAATATATTTTATTTTTTTTGTATTATTTTATTATTAATAATATTTAAAAATTTTTAAATAATTATATATTTATAATATATAAATAAATATATATTATTATATAATATTTATTTTATTATAATATATATTATTTATTATATTTTAAATTTAATATATTTTATAGGTTTATATTAAAATATTTATTTTTTTTAAATTTTAATATTTTTAATTAATATATTATATTTTTTATGAATAATATATTTTGTATTAGTTTTTAATTTAGTTATTATATTTTTAAGTTTATTAATTTTATATTTATATATAATTATTATTTATATAATTTATATATTTTAATTATTTTATATTTATATATAAAGAAATTATAATAATTTTTAATAATTTTTATAAAATAAATAATAATTAATTTCATATAAAATTATTTTATTTATTTATTTATATTATTTTAATAATTTTATATTGTTATTATTAATTATTTTTAATAATAATAATTATAATAAATTTAAATTATATAAATTTTTTATATATTATATAATTGTATATTATATTATTTAATTATTTAAATATTGTATTAAAATTTTATTAATATTAAAAATATACCTCTACTCCACATACAAACAAATTTTAATACCACCTCACCGCCAAAATAAAAAACCACCAACAACAACAACCACAAAACACACACACACACAACAAAACCCCCACAATCCAACAACCCAACCACAAACTAAACAAATACTCCGCAACCATACAAAAAAACATAAACCGAACAAACAGCCAAAAAACCTAAAAAATATACAAAACACACCAACCACACCACGCCAACCACAAAAACACAACTAAACTCACCTCCAAACACAAACCACACCACAAACAAAAATCCAACCAAAAAAACATACAACCAACGCTCAACTTACAGCACCAAAAACCACAAAACACTCAATAACACCAACCCAGACACAAAACCCAACACCAAGAAAAACTCCACACAACCCAAAAACACTACCCAACAACCCCCGCAACAAAAAAAACACAAATAAAAACCCCAACCAAAACACACACCACAACTAATAACCACCACCACACCACCACTAAAACAAACACCAACACCACAAAGATACACACAAGACACAACAAACGAACCAAAAAAAACACACTCACAACCCCACAACACTACACACCCACAACACCACCAACAAAACAACACAAAACAACCACACCAACACAAACCAAACCCCAACCTACACACCCTCCAAAACACAACACATAACAAATCAATCCATCCCAAAACAAACACCACACAACACACAAAACCACAATAAAAAACAACAACAGCAACTCACAGAAAAAACCAAAATCAACATAACAAAACACCCCCCAAACAACACCACTAACACATCAAACCACCAACCCAATCACACCACATACAAAAAAACACCCCAACCCACCACTAACAACACCAAACCCCATCCCAACACAACCAAACAATAACAACACACAGAGTCAACACACTAAACCATACACCACACACCTACAACCACCCAACCAACCACCCACACTTCCAAACCAACATATACAAACCACAGAACACAACACACCACCCACACACCACAAAAACTACCATACAAACAACACACAAAACACAATATCACAAAACAAAAAACACACACAACCAATACAAAAAACCAACCCGAACCAACTATACAACCAACCAATCAAAAACACCAACAACACAAAAAAAACCAACAAAAACTACCCATATCACGACAACCAAAAGAAAAAAAACAGCACACAAAACACCCTAAGAACACCCACAACAAAGCCAACCATCCATCAACTAACTAACCAAACAAAAAAACACACCAACACAACAAAAACCTACACCCCCACCCCCACTCCCCAACCAAACAAAACCCAAAAAAATACACAAACACCATCAACGCAAACCATAAAACAACCAACACACCACAAACCGCAAAAACCATACAACACCAATACAAACAACTAACACCAACAAACAAACACACCACACAATCCAACCCCAACCACATACCCAGACACAACCAAACAAAACTCAACCACAAAACCCGACAACAACCAAACCCAAACACCAACACAAACTAAACAAACACACTCCCATCTAACAACAAACACAACCAAAACAAACCTAAAAACATACAAACAACCATACTACACAAATCACCAACACATGAACACCAACACCTCATCAACCAACGAATCATACAGCCAACAAAACTACCAAACAAACCAACCAACCAACAATACCACCCAACACTAAAACCCGAAACAAAAATCACCCAAACACAAAACCACATAACAAACTACCAAGCCCAACATCAACCCACCCACAAACAAACAAAACACACCCAAACAAAAAACCCTAATAACCAAACCAACAAATTATCACAAACACAAAAAACCTCAACACAATCACCCAATCAACGCCGCAACACACACAACCCACCATTACCAACACACACACCCAATACCAACACATAACCAACACCATAACCCACAGACAACACACCAAAACACCCCACCCGAAAGCACGAACCACAAACACCCCATAAAACCAAACAAACCCCACAGAAACCACAATAACAACAACAACCACCACCACAGACAACAAAACCCAAACAACAACACACTTATAAACGAAACAAACACAAACACAAAACACCCCAAGCACCACAATCCAACCTCAAAAACAAGCGCACCTACAATCACCGACCACAACAAATAAACAAACCAAACACCAAACCAAAAAATTCCAATCCACAACAATAAACAATACAATAACCACAACCCACCACAAAAGAACCCAACAACCAACCAAACCCAACACTCAAACCCCCCAACCACAGACCAAAACACCACACCCCTCAAAAAAAAACTAAACCACCAAAAATCACCCAAAATTAAAGACAACAAAACCGAACAAACAAACCAACACACACCCCAACCTACACAACAAAACCACTACTAAACCAAAAAACAAAAGATACCAAAAAAGACCACAACCACCAAGCAAATACTCCCAAACCATAACCATAACCAAACACACAAACAACAAACCAAAACAACTAACCCCAAAACAAAAACCCCAATAACCAACAATAACAACACAGCCAACCCAACAATCAAACCACTCACACCACACACGACACAATCCACACCCACCACCAAAAACACGACCTCAATACCAAAATACACCCACAACTCACACACCAAAAGTCAAACCACCACACCAAAAACCACACAAACCGAAACCAAAAACCAAAAAAAAACAAGACACACAACAATCTAACCCGAGCCAGCCCCAAACAACCAACACCAACACACCCCACCCACCTACAAATAAACAAATAGACAGCACACAAAAAAAACACAACACCACAACCAACACACCAACCCACACAACAACAAACAAAACACTACAAACACACCACAAACAAGCAACCAACCACCCGCCACCATGAACGTACATAAACCCCCCACAAAACACAAACACCCAAACAAACCCACAAAACCCAACCAACCAATCCAACACATATCACACATCCCAAAACCAACACACAAAAACCTATCCCAACCAACAAAACTCCAACAACAAACCGACCACAAACCAAGAACTACTAACCAAAAACACACCACCAACGCCACAGAAGAACCCACCGACAAACACACACAACAAAACACAACTCAAACACACCACCAATACGCAAAACATAAACAAACCCGACACACCCCAAACCAACACGAGAAAAGGCCCCCACCCAAACCAAAACAGAAACAACAAACAAACCCACAAGCCAACACACACCCCCAAAAACTCCAAGAAAAACAAAAGCACAACAGCACAAAACACCCTAGACAAACAGCACCTAACATAATAACAACCAAAACAACAACCACACACCAAAAAAAAACAAACCAACAAACCCCACAAACAACCCACAACCCCAGACCAACCACACACCTCAAACAAAGAAAACCAACCCACAACCCCACCCACCACAACCACAAAAACATCAAAACATTTCACAAAACAAACGACACAGCACAACACAAAAAAACATAATAAAACAAAAATAACAACTAACAACCGACAACTCAAACCAACACCCGAACCACCAAAAAACACATTATACCATCACCAACCAACCCCAACCCAAAACCCTACACTAAACAAACCCACCAACCCCCACCCCCATAAAAAACCCCTACCACCAACAAAACGAAGAACAACAACCACCCCATAAAAAACACACTACACAAACCAACCCACAGCCCACCACCACACGAAACAGCCACCCAACAACTCACAACCACAAACAAACAAACACCAACACAACCCCCCAAATACAAACCACCAAAAACACACCAAATACCCACAACCAACAAGAACAACCACAAGACACAAAGAACACCACAAAACCACAACAAACCACCAGACAGAACATAAACTAAAACGACAAAAACCAAACACCAAACCCACACCAAAACAACACGACACAAACAACAACACTACACAAACACCACAAAAACACAGCGCCAACCAACCAAAACCCAACAAAAAACACACTCCACAAGAAAAACAAACCACGAAACAAACACACCATACAACAACATACAACACCAACCTAAAAAAATCCACCATATCACACCAACAGACAACAAACAAAAACACCTACCACAAATACAACACCCCACAAACAACATACTAACACAAACACAAAAACCAACCACAAAAAGACCCGAAACAAACCAACCCACAAAACCCACAACAACACAACTACGAAATACACAAACACCAACACCACAACCAAAAACACGAACCAAAAACACCAAATAAACAAACTATCAACAATAAGCCAACCACACGCATAAACCACCCACAAAAACACCAAAACAAAAAAACCCCAAACCACACCACCACAAACGAAACACGGACCTCACAACACCAAAGCACAACACAACCCGATACCACAACAAAACACATTAAACAACCCCCATCAAAAACCAAATCCTAACCCCAAGCAAGCCCCCCAACATAAATACACCAAACAACACACCAACACACACTCACCCAATAAAACAAACATCTACCACTCAACCTATATCCAAACACCCACAACCAAAAAAACAACGAACACCAAAAACCACATCACAACTAGCACAAAATCAGACTAAAAAATATCCAAAAATATACTAGCAACAAAACCATAAATAGACATGCCAACAAAAAAACCACCAAACAAATAAAAACACACCCTAGTACAAAAAACGCACCACAAGCAACGACAAAATCAACCAACCATACCAACATCCACCATCGAACCATCAACATACCAACCACACAAAATACTTTACCTCACTAAAATACCTACCCCCAAATAAAAAAGAATCCATAAACTAGACCAAACACTAAACAAACAACACAACAATACCCCAACAAAAAGAGAACACAACCCGAAAATACAAAAAAACGAAACTCAACCCGTAAACTAACCACACACAACCGGACTCAAAAACATCACTATATATATATATATTTTGGTTTTTTTTTTTTTGACAACAAAAAAACATCAACAACATAAACCCACACTCCACTAACCACACAAAAATCTAACACAATCTTCAACAAAATCACCAACAACCACAACTCCAACCCCAGACCACAACTACATCCCCACATAATGAACACAGTAACACCAAAAGAAACCAACACAAATTCAACAGACAACAATACCAAACCAAAAAACGAACTAAAAACACGTCACACCAAAAACAATACAACCCCACACCCCCAACACATAACCGAAAGAAGAAACCAACCCAAGCCACAAACAAACACCACAAACAACTTCACAGTACCACTATAAAATAGAATAGTCAAAGTTCAAAGACATATTTGAATTTAACAAAAAGAAATCTATTTATTAATTCAAACTTAATATTAAACATTTATGCAATTATAACCCTCGACCTTTTAAAAGGTTGCAACATCGGTTGTGAGCCGACAAGATGCAGCAAACTTTTATCAGTCTCAGATTTTTATTCCTACTATAGGCTTTCTTTAGAAGACTACCACATCGGTTGTGAGTCGGCAAGAGGTAGTAAACTTTTATCAGCCCACAGTTTATATTATATTTTTTTATTATTTCATTTTTTCATCATCCTTTCATATATATATATATATATATTTTATAGAAGACTTCTTTTTGAAAAATTCAAGTATAAGTTTGAACTAAGACTAAAATTTTTGCTATACTCTACATAAAAATTGTTGATTTAGGTTTAATCTCCAAAAACAACACGTATTATTAATCCGGTTAGAAGCTTATGGGAGAAAAAGCCACAAATTACATACATGAGCTTTTAAGATTTCCAAATAATCATTGTTTAGCATCCTACTCATACTTAACTCTATCATTTTTCATTTTTCGCGAATTTTCGCGAACGCTTAGCCTAAAAGTTAAGGAACAAGCTAGAGCTCAACACGCTCGATCGGGTCAAAATTTACTCTTATTCTACCCAGCAGGAAAGTCAAAATTATGACAAAAACACTTATTTTATTTTTGAAAATTTTAAAATTTTTCATTTTTTTTAATTTTGTGGTAAAAACAGGATTACTTGAAAACAACGGTTGCAGGCACAATCAAATCGATAGATCCCCCCCCTCATACTAAAACTACACATTGTCCTCAATGTGAGATTCCCCCATACTAATTCCAATGCATATTTTAAGTATTAAGGGTTCTCTACGCAAATCTAAAGCCATTTATTAAGTATGCTAAAGATAAACGATAATCGATAAGATTAGGATATTGGATTCCCTAAATGAAGTTGGGGATATGAAGCTCGAATGTATGAATGTACAAAACCATGAGCATGAGAGTCTTCAAAATTCGGGTATCCTGGACAAAACAACACAAACCAACAAAATACGAAACACGAGAAAGGAAAAGGGCAAGCCTCCTCACATTAATAGTTAGAAAATAGATAAGAAGATAGAAACGCTTGTTTTTGTTAACCGAGTCACGAGCTTGACTCGACCCCGAATTAGGTTGTCCATGGGGAAGCAAATAGAAAAATAAATCTCAATCGGGCTTTC
This sequence comes from Tanacetum coccineum, assembly GCA_026074375.1. Classification (NCBI taxonomy): domain Eukaryota; kingdom Viridiplantae; phylum Streptophyta; class Magnoliopsida; order Asterales; family Asteraceae; genus Tanacetum; species Tanacetum coccineum. The sequence continues at coordinate 9,943 of BQNB010147393.1, forward strand.
ATTAATGTTTGGATAAACATTAAAGCACATGAAAGTTCTATTCCGATGAGATGCCACCGGCTCTAAGTGGAGATGTCGGGGTCAAAAATGGTGTCTTCACTCTCGGTGGAGAAAAGTAAAGGAGAATCCGCAGGGTAGGTGAGAAACGGGAGAAAAGTCTGAATGACAAATGTGAAGGAATCGTCATCTTCAACATCAATCTCACCTCCCCCTGGGTCAAAATTACTTTCAATACCCGATGGTATCAAGTCTTCCGGAACAAGAAATGTATCAACTTCTTCTATAACAATGTTGGTCAACTCACCCTGATCAGGATCAATCTTAAAAAGAAACGAATCATACTCGGGAAGAGAGTTATTAGCATGAGTAGTGGTACTGCCACTTCTCGTCTCTTCCGTATCATCGCTTAAAGGCTCAAATTCGGGTAAAGAATTATCCGAATAAGAGAGAAAAGTATCGGACTTCTCAAAGAACGAATCACTATCCGTGACAGGAATAGGAAATAAAGAAGGATACTTGAGTACACAATCAGGAGTAGGGTTGTTTTTCAAAGATTTGATATTAGTAATAAGACGACTGATGTTTAATAATTTCTCACGAAGAATAACGTCTTGGATTTGAAGAATATCTTCTAAGTCAATCTCTTCCTTCTCTTGATCAACATCATTCACCTCCTCTAAGCTAACGTACTCGATGTTCTCAAAATCATCGTCATCACTCGAAGTACCATCATCGTTTGGATCGGATAAAATCTCAGAATGATCGTTCAAAGCATCAAAAGTGGAAGGATCTTCACAAACGGGCACATCACACGTATCTTCGGAAATACCCTCGAACTTACTTGGGATTGAGACAAGGTTCTCAACACTAGGAATAGTGTCTAGATGCTCGCCCCCCATACTTAGAGAGTTATCGGGCTCCTCGATCGGTAAGTCGGGTGTGATTGCTTTAGGCTTGCTATATATAATAGTATACTCATCATCGTCATTGTCGTAGAAAGTAGGACGATTCAAACTTGGAAAATTAATATATTCAGATAGCTCTTCTTTAATATTTCGCACATCTTCAAGGAGTTTACTCATCAATTTTTGAATATCCTCTTGTTGATATTGCTTGTCCGTCAAAGCATCTTTAATTTTGCCAAAACTTTCCCAAGCTATCAATATAACCTTTGGTGTTACTCCAAAAAGTATACTACTAAACTTCCCAAAAGGTATACGACTAAACTTCCTCAAGAAGGTGCAAATATCTTTCATAAAGTTTTCTCTAGCTTCTTCATCGCCAATCATAGAAAAATTACAATATGGAATAAAACTTTGTGCTGCTTGCTTCTCCTTCTCTAGTTGAATTCCTTTAAGAATTTATAAATCATTCATAAGCTTAAGAAGCAAATCTTGTATAACTTCAGGTTGATTTTGATCTTCTTCCATAGTTTACTTAATCTTAAGAAATCTCTCCTCGGCTAGTAATAAAGCCATGCACTTTTCATTAGGAGGTATATGATCATACTCCTTTAAAAAGGCTTGTATAGCTTCCATTAAGTCTTCTCGAGCTTGCAAAATTTCTTTACTTGTCTCTTGAGGAGGATAATTGACGGGAAACTGCGGGGGTTGAAATTGGTCAAAACCGGAAGGATTAGAATTATAGAAATCTTGGCTTATCGGTTGACACTGAAAAGTCGCATGAGGACCCCTGCAGTTTTTACAACAAAGGTTTTGTTGTGGAAAACTTGATGAAGTTAGTGGAAAAGTATTATCGAAGTTTTGATTGAAACAAGGGCCCGGATTAGAATTAAACGGAACTTGTATTGGACAATCATAACCAAAATGAGCATCGTTTCCACATAACTCACAAGAATACGTCGGGTACTGGGGCTATGGAGGGTAGTTGGAAAATTTTTGATCATTATTAAAATAATTCAAATTTGAATCATAAGCGAATGAGTTTTCTTTTCTCGAAGCGCAAAACGAACAAAATCCTCCTCTTAACGGGCCTTCACACCCACAACAAGTGACTGACTTTCTATCACCATAAGTGCAATTAAAACAAGTTCCAAGTAGAAGATTAACACCACACTGCGAACATGTACATAGGTAACAATAAAAGCTATCACATGGTTGTTCACACCCCGTACACTCACGTTGGTTAAATGACGTCATAAGAAAGAATTAAACAAAGAAAGAATTAAACGGATAAGAGGTAACGGAGAATATTTTTGGGATTTTGAAAATAATTCATAAGAAAAGGAATTAAAATAAAAATATTTTTGGTAACCGAAAATTAAACGTGCATGATAGCTCTCTAAAAATACATACAAGAAAGCAGAGGAGTTGGTAAGCGCGAGGCGCTATTTAGAATAACTCTTCTCCTTTTGGGTGATGTTGATCAAACACATCTTAAACTTTCCTTATAGCACGTAATCTAAAGGTGAGCCGTAACAACGATTAACAAATGGTTATTTTTATATCAAAATAAAAGAAAATAGAAGTGTAAAATATTCACAAACGGAAAATAACTTCACGAGGAAGGTTCTTTAAAATCACTAATCTTCGAACGAAACACGATAATCGTAACATACTTCCCCGGCAGCGGCGCCAAAAATTGATCCGCTCCTTTTTATACACGTAAGATATATTATAATATATATATATATACGTAATAATAAGGATAAGTCAATAATAGTATAGATAGTATTTTCCGTCGGGTTTTAGAAACAAACTTTTAACCAAAGTTATCTCAAAAACCTCCCGGGTCGTTTTCCCTCAACGAAATGTGAATTAAAAATCGGTTAAGTCTGTGATCGCGCGTTTTGAATGGTTTAAAATGATTTTGATTTGGATTTCTAAATCCTACTTGACATATTAATAAAGTAAAATAAAACATAAAAACGAGCAAAGCAATAAAAACAATTAAACATGTAAAGCATTAAGCAAAAATGAGTATTTAAAACGAGACAAATAAGCAAGCATAATAAACTCAATCTTAAAATTGCAAACTTCTAAAAATAAATCCTACATTAAAAGAAATTATATTTTTATTTATTTATTTATTTATTTTATTTATTTTAAAAAACTTTAATCTAAATAAATGTCGCAAATTAATAATCTCTAATTATATTTTAAATCCGCACTAATTTCTAAACACTAAATGAGCAAATAAATCAACTAACTAAATATGGCAAACGTTATAACATCAAAAGATAAAAATAAGTCTACACTAAGCATGGCAAAAGTCAAATAGGCAAACATATTATAAAACGATAAAATAAATCTACTCTAAGTATTGAAAAATGATTAGAAAATTGAACCAAATTGGAGACCCGCAAATAAACGAATATCACCCGATTTATTTAGCTAAAACAAATAATTAAATTCGGTCTAGCTAAATAAACCCTTAAGCTCCTCGCCTCGTGAGTAGACCGGTACCATAAGTCACAACACAACTTAAAACAAACTGTTAAGCAATAACAATTTAAACTTCTTATGTTTACTATTCGCAAGCTCTATTAAAAAAGAGTCCATTTTTAAACTAAGGCCCAAGTTATAAAATGCAGCCCAAAAGAATTAAAACTAAACCAAACGTGGCCCAAATTTTGCAAGCATGAACAAGCCCAATCAAATACTAACCATACAAGTTATATGAGACTAGATGCAAACTCAGTTTTGACTTGAATAAGCACAATATAAGCTGAGCCAAGAGAAAACTCATGTAATAAGCACACACGAAAAAAAACTATGACACAAAAATAAGCTATGATACTTTCAAAATAACGAGACGATTATCATATAAGCACTTTAAATCATTTTTAGCGAACTAAAATAAGCAACTAGCATAAACAACCTAGAAAAGATCTTCTAATAACCAATCAAGCACTCGAACACAAAAACTTAAAGCAAACACAATAAGCTAAAACGGGATTTATACTAAATTTATTCAATAAGCCAATTTAATAACGAATTAAGTCCAAGACTAAACTAATTAACAATCTAAATCAGTAATAATGTGATTAAACAAAGCTATACGCATTTTTTTAGAACGGCAATTTATGGCTACATGGCCCCTAGCCCAGAAGGCGTAGCGAGCCCACACACCTGGTTGGTCCAGCCCAGAATGGCAATGACACCCTTCCCTTTCGCCTACGCGGAAGGAAACCCTGATCACCCTAGTCATGACTGGACATGTGACCTTGCCTAGGAGGGTAAACCTCCATACCATTGGAACCAACCATGCCCGTTGGTCAAAGCTATAAGCTTTTAACTTACTCAAATGACAAATCGAAGTAGCACATAACTTACAAAGAGTTGTTCTAGGCAATGTAAGTCAATTGAATTAAATAAGCTATTTAGAAGCTTATTTTATCAGAATAACCCGAGCTTAGAATAGACTTAACAAATTTATCATGAATAAAAAAATAAATCCGAGCTTATTCGGGCTTATTAAATCAAAAGTCCTTAATAACTTATAAGATTAAATCGAATAAGCATTGGAGAGCTTATAGGAGTTTATCTAAAGGCTTTTAAGGAGTTTTAGATCTAATGAGCTGAGAAAACAAGCTCGAAAGCACAACTTATTAAATAAGCTTACACGATAACAAAAGGAATTCACCATTAAGCAACGAGAAAAAAAATGATTTCCATTAAGCTCAAACTATTCTTGATACATAATCTTGATAAGCTGACGAATTAAGTGATTACAATAAGCTAGAAATTACTAATAAGCTAAAACAAAACTAAAAATAAGCTAAAAACTAGAGAGAATAAATTTTTCTAAAACTAATCTAACCACCTGGTGAGAGGGAGTGTGTTGCATTTTATAGGGTCCAAGGGGGTAGATGTGTAAATTAGGTCCCAATCATTGAGTAATAACTAGCCAATCATTGAGCACCGTTTTCATTCACACGGATTGCAGACTTTATAAAATATGATCCAGTCGGTCCAAAGTCGCCACGTGCCCCTTTATGGATGCTTTCTTGATGAAAAAATGAGTGGCTATGATTGGTTCATTGGGTCTATGACAAATGTTGGGTCTATATTGAACTTTTGGCTTGCTTCCCACGTGTCATTTGCTTATTCGCCATTTAAAATTTGAGTGGAACCTCACGTGCATTTGAGGATTTAATTAGATGGCACATGGGAGTGACATCATGCATAAGTCATCCAACACTTAACTCTGATTTTATTATTTTGTTTCTTTTGAGCTTTTTGTTGTTGGGCCTTGTACTAGCTTGGGCTGGCCCGGCCATTAAGTGGGTTACAAGTTGGCCCAATAAGATCCGAGGGCACCGTTGGACTCATTTTCTCGTGCTCTTTCCGATCCCGTGCTCAGTTTAGTCCGGTTTTGTTTTTATTTTTTGTACTTTTCATGATATCCGTACCTGCACATACACAAACACAAAACAAGCATATATTTGCAATTTTTATTATGTTTTTGGTCTTTTGGGTTCGTTTTACAAGGTAAAAGTATGTATAAAATAGCAAATACCAATACTCTTAGGGGCCTTGTAATAGTCTTCATACTACCTTACTTGTGCGTTGCCCTAACGAAATATTAAATAGACGGCGGGTTCGTGTAATCCGTTCATGACCTTGGAAATACTTACACAGATCATCACAAGTGTGACAAGGCAACAGATCTAGGAGAAGCAATCTGAGAAGTAGTGCATGATTAGGTAAATACATCTTTTTATCATAAAGTTATCACCAGTAGTTTAAATTATATTTAGATTAATTAGTTAATCAAACCAACCTCTCAAACCATGATATTTACCTGTTTTCTTATAAATATAAAAACACTATAAGAATCTTATCTCAACCCCTTAGAATTCTGTTAGACCGTGTTCGAGCCTTCCCAACCTATTCCCCTAGAGAACGATAACAACCCTCGAGTCTTGCCTATACTACACTGCAACGATTAGGTACACTGCCTAGGGGATTGTAAAACTTCATGTGAAGTCTTTGCAACCCTCACATCAAGTTTTTGGTGCCGCTGCCAGGGAATAGTTAGGTTTTGATCATTGTTTAACTTAGTTCTACTCGCTTGATCCCTATCAAGTGAGAATTTTAATTTCAGTATATTAGCTTTCTTGTAGTCTATCTTTTCTTTGTATTATTTGTTTCGTAATCCATTCTCGTCAACCACCATGGGAGACGCGAATCCTATCCGTACTCTTGGACATTACTCCAAACCTAGCCACGAGGGCTACAGGAATACCATTGAGCTCCCCGTAGGGAACAATGTGGTACCTCTTCGATCCGACACCATCCGATTGGTGCAAAATGGATGCCCATTCCACAGAATTCGGTACGAGGATCCAAACCAACACCTCAAGGATTTCTTAAAACTTGTAGACTCACTTGACCTTGACGGTGAAAATAGGGAAATAACGTTGATTCAATATTATTTAGTCTATATATATATATATATATCCTAAAATACCAAATAAGTAATACTGTAATAGTATAGAGAGTATCCCGTTTGATATAAAAATTGCTTGAGGACAAACA
>BQNB010147396.1:0-16445 GCA_026074375.1 Tanacetum coccineum
GCAGCGGCGTGGGGATGGTCGTGTTGATGGTGACAGCGGCGGTTGTTGGTGGTCGAGGTGGCAAGGTGGTGGTTGTTGTGGGGCTGCGAAGGTGACGAGATGATGTGGTGGGGTGGATGTAGTTGGTGTAAGTGGCGGCTGTTGGCCGGAATCCGGCCGGGGTCTGGCCGGAAAATGGTGGAGCGGCGCCGGAAAATTTGTGGGGAGGGGGAGGTGTATTTTAGGGTTTTGGTAATGTGTGTGTGTGTGTTTGTAGAGATGGAAATGAAATAAAAGTTAAAATTTTTATATATATAATAAAGTTATAAAATGAAATGTAAAAGTTGTAATAGTTTAGGGTGGATTGTGTAAATGTTTTCAAGGGGCCAATATGTAACATTCGAGTAACTTTTATAAATATTGGCTCGGGACTCATTTGGGCTAGTTAACGGTTGAATTAAATTACAAAAGTTGCGCCGTTGTTTTTCAAATTATTTTTCTGATAAAAACGAGTATTTACTTGATTATATTTTATAAATGTTTTTATAAAGTGTATTTAACGTTTATTATTTATTTTGGGTAACACGGGTACCCTTTGTCCGTAAAAATAAAACTTTAATTTGAACCTTTGTGTTTTTATATAAACGCTTTTGAATAAAGTATTAAATAATTTATTAAATACTTTTATTTAATAAAGGTGGTAATTAAATATAAATTTAATCATTTTTGAGTCGATACGAGTTGTGTTCAAAATCTTGCGATACTATTTTAGTCATTTTCTGTTTGCTTTCAAGTCTCGGGCAAAACTAAAAAGTTGTCCGGAATGTCGTTTTATGTCAAACGCTAGTATACCCCATAATTAATAATTCATTTTGGCGGGTTATTTTTGATAAATCACATTTGAGAATAAAATATATCTTCTCGTTTTCAAGTCAAATAAGTTAGGAAAATAAAATATCCAATGAGAGATAATAATAATTATTAGCATTTATAATTTAAATACGTTTCAAAATTTTACCGGCTACGTGGTAATCATTTTTATGTGACCGTAAAAGGTCAAAAAGTTCAAAAGTCAAGTCGGACCCAAAAAGTCAAAGGGTAAAATAGTAATTTAAAATATCAAAAATTTCGAGGTGTGACATTTGCCCTCTCCTTTTTGACTTCATCTTCTTTATTTATATATCTATCTTTAATCATCATCATCTACCGTCATGAACCACCGATGTATATACACTTCTTTCTTCTTCATCATCTAGATCTTCACTCTTTTTTTCCGGTTCATTTTTTATGTTATGTCTTATGTCAATCCATTAAATGTAACCTATCTTTTTTACATATCATATTCACTTAATATATGTATCACCATTATATCATCTTCTCCATCACAATTACCCATTATACTTAAATAAAAACTTCCAAAACTAAAAACGCTCACACCCATTTTAAAATCCTAAAAACTAAAAACCTTCAAATCTATCTATCTTCATAGATCTTGATCTATTCTTGTTTATTTGTTTATCACCAAACCTTCAGAAGATCTGTATAAATAAAAGTAATAATATACTTTATCTTTTCTGTCTTAATCTAAACACCATGAAAACAAGACGAACGATTTGTAGAGCCGCTGCTGATGGCCACAAGTCGTCACATTGGTCACACCCTCAGCTCGTGACACATTACCACCAGTTATCGAGAGTTAGGTAATGATAAGTGTTGTACCAAATTAAACTTTTGGAGGTTAAGGATCTGGTTCAAAAATCTAAAATCAAATGGGCTATCGAAGGAGATGAGAATTCTAAATTCTTTCATGGTATTATTAATAAGAAAAGTCTCATTTCAGTCTGTGTTTTCGTTGAGGCCCTTGGTGGACTGATCCGAGTATAGTGAAAGGAGGCATTTAAGATTCATTGAAGTTCGATTTCAGCAACCGTGTCATGACGTCTCAAACTTAATGCTCCTTTTCATAACCTTATCTCGATCAGGTGGATGAAAAAACCCCCCCCCTGGATAGGGCGAGTATCGAGGACGAAATTCGTAGGGTCTGTTTGGACTGTGGCAAGAATAAGTCTCCTGCCCGAAGGTTCTAACGTTTGAAATTTATTTAAGAAAGTATTGAGTCACTTGTCGGAGCGGATTTTGCGATGCGGTCGACTATTTTTTTAATCTGGTATACGTTTCTTAAGGGGTGTAAACTCGTCTTTCATCCCTAATTCCTAAAGGTTAATGATTCTAAGTTTCGTAATTATTTTTCGCCTAGTCATTTGATGGATCGCATTAATAAGGGTGATCACGAAAGTCTTAGCTAATCTGTTTGGCTAACTGTTATAACCGATTTAGTTTCCGAGAACTCAATCGGCCTTTGTAGCTAATAACAATAATTGGACGGTCCTTCGATCTTAAATGAGATGTTAAAACAGGTTAAGAGAAAAAAGAAGCAAGCATGTTTTTATACGGTGATTTTGCTAATGCGTATGATTCGGTCCTGGGATTATCACTTGGATATTCTCATAGCGATATGGTTTGGGCCGAATTGGCGTAGTTGGATCCTGGTACTTTACTTCTCCATGCTTTCCATATAGTTAAGTGTAGCCCAACGTCCCGTGTACCCTTATTGTAGTGGTTTGAAACCAGCGATCCGTTGCCCCTTATCTTTTCATTCTTATTATGGAGTCGGTACATATCCTTACCCCCTTTTTTTTTCACTCCCGTGTTGTTATGATGGGGCTTGTTAAAGGTTTTCAATTGCTTAGGCTCGGTAATATTTCTCATCTTTTTTATGCTGACGATGCCCATGTTATGGAGATGTTCCGAACAGAACTACATAATATTGTTTTAAGTCTTAATTGCTTCCATCTTTGCATCGGGTCATAAGATCAACATTGCTAAAGCCAAGTCTTGGGGTGCTCGGGTTTCTCAGAATGTTGTTGTGCAGGTGGCGAATAGGATCGGGTGGCTGTTTTGAACTCCTTTTTTTCGTTATCTTGGTGTGACGTTTTGGGGAGTGTATGTCTCAAAGTCGTCTTGGGTTGCTTTGGTGAACAAACCCAACCCGGTTATCTAAATGGAAGCTAAAACCCTTTCCATAGCGGCAGATTGACCCTTCTTAAAATCCGTTTCTTGGGCCTTTCCAAATTATTTATGTCAATCTTTAAGGTTCCAAAAGAGCGAGTAAGACATGGAAATCTAACCCTACGTAAGTTCTTCAACGGTTTGATTCTTTCGTATAGAAAAGATTTTTGTGGTACTGGGACAATGTCTTTGCGTCCAAACTGAACGGTGGGCTTGGTGTCTCAGAGTTTATTTTCGCGTTGAAATCGTGCTCTTTTTTTAGTGGGTGTGGCGCGCTAACATTTCTGGCGAGGCTCTTTATGGGTAAAGTTATTCAAAGCGATTTATGGCTCAAATTTTGATCTTCATGTGACCGATCAACCTCGATTGTGCCTATTTTTACGGTAAGTAAAATCTTTGAAAATCTGGTTTTGATTTTTCCTTCGCATTGTAAGAAGCGATTGGGGACTGGTTCTTGTACTAGTTTTTGTATATATATTGTTTTTTTTTGTTTTTTTTTTTGTTTTAAAAAGCATGATCCACCTCTTTGTGTTCAGTTTCCCTGTTTTTTGCTCTCCGAATTGGATAAAGGAATGTGGTGGCTAAATAAAATGGGAGGCTTCTCCGTCTCGGAAGCTTCTTTTCGACGACCGTGCGTGATGGAGCTAGCGGCAGCAGTGGATGACCTTTCTTCAATTAATGAACTCGTTGTCCACTGCGTCTTCCTAAGATAGGTGGACTTGGATTTGTCGGGAATGAAGAGTTCAAGGTTAAAGTCATCAGAAACTTATTGATACTTTTTCTTCCCTTCGTCGATGTTGCAACGAGATGTTAAAATTCATTTCCATAAAGTTATGTTTTTTCTTGCGTGCTCGTGCGTGATAGTTACCCGTACGAGAGTCAATCTTCGCCGTAAGGTGATTATGTTTGATTCCCATCTGTGGCCTCTTTGTAATGAGCTGCTATGGAAGGATTTCAAGCATGTTTTCTTTCGAGTGTGACTTGGCTCGGTTGTTCTTCGTAAATTTTTCGTTGTGGAATTTGGATTGGCAGGAATTGTTCTTTTCATTGGGATGTTTGGTTCTTATCCTTTCGACTTTCTTCCCGTCTCAAATCTATTTTAGAATGTGTTTTTTATGTTGCTTGGTGGCGGATTTGGAGGCTTCGAAATCAGTTGGTCTTTGACGCTTCGCCTCCTAATCGTTCGACGATTTTTGATGACATTGTTTCTTGGTCCTTTTTATGGTGTTCTAGTAGATGTAATAGGGTTTTTTCTTGGGAGTATTGGTTAAAAAACCCCTATCTTATTTCTTTGTAATGTCTTTCTAGCTCCTTGCTAGTTTTTTTTTAATAAAGTTGTCGTTCAAAAAAAAAATCTTACATGGCCACACCACTGTGTCGTTGTTTCTTTCTCATTTTAAAGAAGATGTGATACATATATAGTTCAAAATGATATTTAGTGTTGAATGAATATATCTAGATCATTAATGAGTTGGGTGTCGTAGTGTAGAGGTGTGTTTCGATTCAATCGTGAATAATGAGTTTTGACACTTTTAAAGGGAAGATGAAGAAATGGGTGTTTTTAAAGATTTTTGAATATTTGATGCTGATTATAGTATGGATTTTTGTAACAATTTTGGGTGTTAGAGATAACAATTCGATTTGCGGGTTCTATACCGTAGGAACTATCTAGTTATTTGTAAAGGTGCGGTTTTTTTATAGTAAAAGAAAGAATGATGTTTAGTGGTGGGGATCCATATACACACAAGCAGATAGTGGTGGCATTTTCGCCCACGGATGTTTGATGGTGGCATTTGTTGTTAGCCACAACAACCATCACCTGAAACACAAGCACAAACAGATCTGAAACCTTTAACTAACGAAACTATCCAAACACCATTTTTTTTCTGGTGGCGTGTGTTGATGGTTGTTTATGGTGTTTTTGAAGGATGGCTGGAGGTGTTGGGGTGGTGGGTTTAGTTAGAAGGTGAAGAGTAATTGAAAGAGAGATATAGAGATAATTAAATTGTATAGTTTTACTTATATATGAGGGTGTATGTAATGAAAATTTCAAATATTAGATATTGGAAAACGAAAATTATCAGACTTTTATGTGTGTTTTTTTTATTTAAAAAAGTTCAATTTAACTTTAATGTTGGGGTTTTTTTTTGAAGTTTTTTATGGTATCATAGAAGGTGGTGAATGGAAGAGGGTGGTGGCAGGTGGTGATGGTTAGAAATGAAGATGAATAAAAGGAAAAAAAATGATGTTAAAAGTGAAGGGGAAAAATACCAAAATACCTTCATGTGTGTAGATTTAATGAGGGTTAATGTGGCCCGTTAAAGTGAAGGACCAACCATACATAACGTTTCCCACTTAAGGACGGATGATGCATTTTTTTTAGTCAAAGGACGAAACTTGTTGGTCAACGTATACTACAAGGACGAACGGTGTAATTGGATTTTCATAATCTAGTACCTGGCCTCCTATGAAAAAAGTACAATATCACGGAATCATATCTACAATTGATAACAATCTACACAAACCAATCAATTTTTTTTTTCTATCATTCCATTCCCTTTCTTTATTCCGATAACCAGTAACCAAACACACCCTTAATCCCAAAAAATAAATGATAGAAGGAAAAAAACAATCATAAAAAAAGATTAGAAAAATGCGGTGAAAAAAGTACAATATCACGGAATCATATCTACAATTGATAACAATCTACACAAACCAAACAAACTTTTTTTTCTATCATTCCATTCCCTTTCTTTATTCCGATAACCAGTAACCAAACACACCTTAATCTTAAAAAATAAATGATAGAAGGAAAAAAACAATCAGAAAAAAAAGATTAGAAAAATGCGGTGAACGTGGATCGAACACGTGACCTTCAGATCTTCAGTCTGACGCTCTCCCAACTGAGCTATCCCCGCTTCATGTCAAACCCATTCATACAAAACTTATTATTATATCCAAACCTTTAACAGCATTCAAAACATCATCAGTTTTGACCCATTTTTGCACCCATCCATGGAAATGGAAGCCAACAAAGCAACGACCATAACCTGCACAGTCATCGCCGTTGACCACACATCCTTACACTACACAGTTTGCTCTTCTTGCGAAAGAACACTACCAGATAATAATACACAATGCTGCTGCAATCAAGTGGTGGGTCCCACTTCTAAGCTTTTGTTTCGTGTGTTAATGTCAGTTGCCACAGATACAAAGGTGCTTGTGGTGGTAGCCTTTGATAGGGCTGCTAAGGTTTTGTTTGGTTGTTCTTCTCAACATTTTCTTGATTTTGCCAAAATTTATCCTTTTTCTGGTTAGTTTTTGTTTTTTTACTTCATTTTTGGATACCCTGTCTTTTTTATCTTGTCTTTCTTTGAATTTTGCTAGCTTTCTTGTTTTTTTTAGTAGATTTTTGGATACCCTTTTGGTTAAAATGGTGAAATAATTTGTCTTTTTATTTGTTGGTATGTTAATCTATGTACATAGGTAACGAGAGACACGTTAGGGCTGTGGTTAAGAGTTAAATTATCGTTACAGAACCACTAATGAATGATTATCATTGTGTGGACGTTCTGAAAAATATGGATGCTATCATGGAAAAAGTGGGAACACAATCAATACTTCATTGTGATTGGATGATTTCCCTATGGCCCGTCGTTAGCAAAACCTTATTTTCTATGAGTTTTTCCAAGATTCGTCCTTTTTCTGCTTAGTGTTGTTCTTAAGCACAAATTTGGATACCCTTTTGTGGACAATGGTGAAAGTTGTTATCTTTTTCATTTATATGTTGGTATCGCCGTATCGGATCTTTGTACATAGTGAATTAGCGATCATATGTTTGTTGAATTTGTCAAGATTCATGCTTTTTGTTGTTTGTTGTTGCTTCTTAGTATAAATTTGCATACCCTTTTGGGCAAAATGGTGATTTCATCATTTTTATTTGTTGGTATTTGAAAATTTGTACATAGTGATTATCAGTATTTTGGTACAGTGCTGATTATGTATTTGATGCCAAGCTTTAGCTTTGGTTATCTGTTTATTAGATGCTAAAAATCAGTCTTATATAAACAGTTTAGTTTAGTTATGGATATAATAAAAACTGAATGTGATTACTTAGTGGTCATTTTAGTTGTTAATCTTTATACGAAAGAATTTTAGTTTGAAAGGCAATGCCAAACACCCCTTATGTTTTCTTTTTTTCTTTTTGTAGCCGAAACTGCAAGTAAGATTCTGGAGGGAGAGATGTTGAGGATGACACTTTCAAAACCAAAGAATGGAAATGCACAGCATCAGCGAGTTGTTTCCGTTGTCCCTTTGAAATCTGACTTTCGTCCTGTAATCGATACATTGAATGAAATATATGGAGTAAGATCTGGTTAATAACTATCTATTTTCTCACTTTAATTATCTATTGTTATTGCTTTATAATGGCAACATTTAAGAAGAATTTAAAGTAATAACTTGTGGTTATATATATGCTTGTGTAGTGAAATCATACTGTGTTTTTTACAACTTTGCATCCCCCTAGAGATTGGTCTGCATTGTATATGTTCCTGACTTTCCCCTCGATGTTGGAGTGTTTTTTGTAGAAGAACGATAACATGAAATATGAATTCTAGCAGCCTTGAGCTTATGTCAATGATATGTGGGAAATAGGAAAAAGGATGGGATTTTGAATCAAGGATTTTCTTGTATCTTCATCCTGTAAATACAGATCCCAAACTAAAAAATCATCTATTCAACATCTGTGTTGGTCTTTTTCGAATCTGTCAATATATTGTAACTTGGAACCTTCTCTTTCTTTTTCTATATACTTAAGTCTTCTATCCATCCACATTTTTAACATCTGGAATGAAGCCTTTGATTGATCCACTGGAACCATATGTCCAGCATTATGCACCTGATTCAGGCAAAAATCGGATTAATGAAGCCAATAAAGCTCGTTAACTAATATGCGTATAATATTTAGACACACAAATGAACCTTAAGGAAAGTGAGAGGGCATGGTTGTTTAGCACCCAGCTTCTTTCCCATCTACTTTGAAACAGACACTTCAGATGCTTTAATATCTGGTTGACTCAACCATTTCATCGCAGTTACTCATCTAATGTTCCTTGTATATCCAAAACACATGTCATTTTAAACCTTGTAAAAAATTTATTATTTTCTTTCATTTAAAAGCTCGGGACGAAAACAAAATCATATTCCGGCATAAATTAGCATCTTTGCACCCTCCTCCAAAATTTCGGGCAGGCCAACTTCAAGGTTTCTCATGACGTTTGCCTTCATAGCTTGATTCACCACGGGAATACATATCCCATAGTTCACACCTCACGGTACACTCAATGCTTTCTTCACGGATGGTATGTGCAAGTATTTATCAATCGCTGACATGTCATTTGCATGTTTGTCTCCTTATATCTTAAATCTGGCATTAAACAATGTTCTTTTAGCCTTGAATCAATGATTTTTCTTTTATAATGGTGCTTCTACATGTTTCTGATTTGTACTCCTTTAAAGATTACTACCAGGAATTTTATATTCTTCTTTTAAGTTACGTTACATATCTTATTGCTTACTGTGTCTTAAATATGTACCTCTAAATTTATTAGTGGCACAGTATCAGTTTCTAGTTTTTGGTATAGTGAAACTGATTCTGGTAATTTAGATGTCAAATGATCAGTTTTGGGTAAATAGTTGATGAGTAAGCGACTAGCATCAAGAAAACTGATTATGATGATCAGAATCATCAGATAATACATAGATTATTAGGTTATTCTACTTGTAAATTTTTAATGGTTTATTATTTTCATTATTATTTTTGGCTGAAAAGGCAATGCCAAACACCCCCTAATTAGCTGAGACTGCAAGTTAGATTTTTGAGGGAGAGATGTTGCAGGCGAGACTAGCCAAACATGGAAATGCGCATCTTCAGCGAGTTGTATCAGTTGTTCCTCTGAAATCTGGATTTCGTCCTGCTATCAAATTGTCGAAATGTCGAGTGAACATCTGAGAATAGTCTATCTGCTCACTTAAATCACTTTTATTTGTTTGCCGTTATTACTTTAATCTGAGAACAGTCTGAAATATTTTCTTGCGTTTATGGTTCTATTTTTATTTCATAATAACACACCACTAGTTTTTCACAAATTTGCATCTTAAGAGACCGATTTTAATTATTTATGTTCTTAAAGCCTCCCCGAGATTGGAGTGTTGCTTGTGGAGGAAATAGGAATAGTAACTAGGAATATGAATTGTAGCACCATTGGCTATGATATGTAGAAAAGAAAAAAAAACCACGGAGTTCTTAATCATGGAATTCCTTGTATCTTTATCATGTAAATATATTAAACTGAAATAAAGTTCATATTTCTTTAAACATTTGTGTATGTCTCTGCCGAGTTTATATCTATCATTTGTAGCTTAGAATCATTCTCTCTCCAATTACTTAAGTTTTCCATCCATCCACATCTTTAACATCTGCAGTGAAGCCTTTGGTTGATCCATTGGAACCATATGTCCAGCATCACGCACCTGATTCAGGCAAAACATCGGTTATGAAACCAATGAGGCTTGTTAATGACGTGCATATAGAATTATATACAGTTACACACGAACCTCAAGGAAAGTGAGAGGGCCATGACTCTTTAGTAGTCCAGCTAATTTCCCATCTACTTTGAATTCAGAAATTTCAGATGCTTCAAAACCTGATTGACCCGACCATTTCATTGCCGTTACCCACCTAATGTTCCCTGTATATTCAAAATCTATGTTCATTAACCTTGTAAAAACATATTAACTTTTTCTCATTAATTTAAAAGAAGGGGATGAAAGAAACTTACCAAGCAGGTTGCAAACCAGATCATATTTTCCAGCATATATAAGCATCTCTATTCCGTCTTCTAAAAGGTCCGGAAGTCCAACTTCAAGGTTTCTCATGATGTCTGCCTTGAATGCTTGATTCACCATTCTACTACATGTCGTGTAGTATAGACCCTTTGGTACACCTAATGCTTTTTTAACTGATGGTATATTCAAAAATTCATCGACTGCTGACAAGTCATAGCATTTTTTCCTCCTTATATCATAAACCTGCCGTAAAACACAAAATTTTAAACTTCCATATGAATTGCATTGTGAATCATGGAAATATGATTGTAGGATAATCAAGTGCTTACACAAACAGGGTTAACGGACAAAATTGTATGTAAAATTATCCAACATTTGTCCGAGGCATCAAGGCAGCTGTCTGTGCCATTTGTACCTAGATACGTAATATACTCAATTATACATGTAGGGGATGCATATATCGTGTTTAAACCAAGAAATAGATTATAGATAGCTTACCACATTTCTTTGCTGCCTTCTTACATTCTGGCACCATCTGCCTTATTCTGATGTAATCGTCTTCGTTAATTAGTTTATTATAAAAAGCAAAATCTGGATCCGCTCCGAATTGGGGTCCAGGTTCGGTGAGTCCATTCCCAATTGCAAATCCCTGTCAAATAAATCACAATTCGGTTAGCTAAAATGCAAATATTAAAAGGGTTATAATTTTGTAAACACTGTAGTGTCACCTTTAAGTTTAAATGAATGCCTTCTTTGTTCTTGTTCCCCTTGTTTATACGGGCTGCAAAAGCCGGAATATAATGCCCTCCATATGATTCACCGGTTATGTAGAGGTCATTTTTTACATAGTCAGGGTGCTTCTTAAAGAACCCCTGTTACATTGTACATAACTTTTTTCTATCATTAGTACTTTATGTTTGGAATTTTGATATAGGTTAAGTATTTTCAATTCACGTACCTGCAAGAAGTCGTAAAGATCATCACTCACACCCTTTTCATCATGTCGAATGTCTTTTTCACTAGAAGTGTAGCTAAAACCAGTTCCAATTGGCTGATCAATATATATCATGTTGGCAACCTTATCCCACCCATAGTCATTCCAAACAAGAGACAAGTTCTTAGTCAAATGAAATGGACCGTTTTCATAAAAAAGACCTATTGCACTACTACAACCTGGTCCTCCGGTCAACCATATAACAACAGGAGCATCTTTCTTGTTTCTTGATTGAAAGAAGTAGTAGAACATCCTGCAAATGTGGTAAAAAAATCATACTAACCATTTTACATTTTGAAAGTTTTAAGTTACAGGTTACTGTAGTGATGATAAAATATACCTTCCACCTATAGTGTGTTTAATTCGAACATATCCAGCAAGATGTGCAAGGTCATGAACAGTAGCACCTGATTCGCCAAGAACTGGGAGCCGTAACCGCTTTTCAACGATCCTGGAATTTGTAATGCTGACAGAATCAGAAGTGTTTGGCTTAAATATATTAACATCACGTCTTGGGTGCAAATTTAATGCCTCAATGAGTTCATATCCGGTTCTTGTATGCAGTGAAGTTGCAGATGAGATGGGCGAATGACTAACGAGGATAAGAATAAACAGGTATTTTAAAACTGGAACCATTTTGCTTAAACTATTGCTTTGTTTTTGACTTATGTGAAGAGTGTATGGGATTTACGGATTTATATAGTGTTTAGGATAGAGTTTTACACGAAAACTTTTAGCAACAGATTATTTAGTATATCAATTTTAATGATAAATTTGTTCACTCTTTACTTTAAAGATTCATTGTAAACTTTCTTGTATTACTAAATTTACTACCACTTTTGTCAAAAATGTTATACATAAGTTATGGTTTGTCCCAAAAGAGGATTTTTCTGCTTTACAAGCTAAACCTTCGACGGAAATACATAATCCAACAATGGAAATTTGTTATTGATGGTCCACAATGTTGTTGTTTATCACTCTCAATGTACAATACTTCATTGTTTAGACAACAATATTGGTATATTCACATGTTATAAGCAAGTAGATTTCTCGAGGAAATTTTGGATCTGTTCATCCAAAAAGCTAAAAATTTCAGCCCGTGAATCAGTGCTGATTCTTCTAATAGGCTGCTTTATACACATTAGTGATTAACTTTTACTCCTTTGAATTCACTACCAGAAATTTGCTATTCGTATTTAGAGTTATGTTTGCATATCTTGTTGCTCGATTGGTTAGACTTATGCCATGTTGCTACTATCGTCATATAGAAGATTTGTGCAAGAACCTGTTTTGATACTTAATCATGTTCTCATCATTACGAGCTAAGTTAAATTGGTCCGTTTCAAGTGTTACTTTTCTTTTGAAATGAGTTATCGAATTTTGAACCATCTTATTTTCGCTTATTGCAAATAAACCATTCTTCACCACACCTTGAAAAAAAGAACAATATGGACAACCCTGCAAAATACAGTCAACGCGTTTACATTTTACCAGTTCATCCAGTCTTTCTAATTACAAACTATAAATCTAACAGCCGTAAAATCTGCAACTTGGAAATTGAGTTGAGAAACGGTAAAAAAGTGACCAAGTTCTTTTTTGGCCATCTGCCTTCAAATTGTTTATACTCGATCTAGTAAACTTTAATATATTTAACCATGACATCAGCATTCCATTAACAAGCAAAAACATCTTTTATAGACTGAACAGAAATTTGCTAATTACAAGTAAATTTTTACCCTTTTCTTTCTTTAACACTTGAACAGAAAACAGTCAAACACATTCAACATTCATACAGATCTTTGTGTTTTTTGTTTTTCTCAGACCCTTAAAAGTAATCAAAGATGAGCAACTGCACCCTCATTGGGGGGATTAAGTTTTCCTGATGTCCACAATTCCAGCATCTTTAGTGCAGCATCCGGTTGATCCATAGGAACCAGGTGTCCAGCATTACGGACCTTAAGAAATGTGAGCGGCCCATGATTCTTTAGAATCCCAGCTTCTTTCCCCTCAATTATAAATGAAACATTTGAAGCTGCGACAAATTCTTTCTGACCAGACCATGGCATGGCATGAACCCATCTCCAGTTCCCTACAAACGATTTATTTGCTATCAGTAAAATGGCATCACAGCTGTTTTTTATTTTCAGGATTAAAGATAGACTTACCGAGCCAGTTGCAAATAAGATCATATTCTCCTGCATATACAAGAAATTGAATATTCTGTTCCAAAAGGGCTGGAATCCCGACTTCAAGATTTCTCATCCAGTCATCGATCATTGCTTCGTACACTGTATGATTACACGAAACAAACTGTATACTACTTGGTACCCCTAATGCTGTTTTAACTGATGTTTCACTTAGAAATTTTTCCACTTCTGAGAAGTCATAGCATAAGTTCCCCTCACATTTCTTCCTTATATCGTAGTACTGGAAATAAAACAAATTGTAACAAGAAACAATCAACTATTTGTACATTTTTAATAAGTTGTGATTTTACAAGGTCTTACATTTATGTTTTTTGTTGAATAGATAACATCCTCTAAAATTCGCTGACATGTCCTAAAGGCGGAATAACATATGCTTGTGTTCGTGCCTGGAAATAACAACAAAATAGGCATGCTCTGATGCTCATACAGTTACAAGCATAAAGTAAGTAAAGTAACAAAAAGTAGAAGGATCAACGATTACCACATTGTTTAATTTCTTGTATGCAACCTGGCATTTTTGTATTTATACTGTCATAATCTGATACGGATATTATATTATTGGCCAAAGCGTAATCTGTGTAGGCTGGATACTGGATTTCAGGATTAGTAAGACCATTTCCAATTGCGAATCCCTTTAAGTTTACATAAATCCTTCTTTTGTTCTTATTTCCTCGATTAATACGAGTAGCTAAAGCTGGAATGTAGTGCCCTGCATATGATTCTCCCGTGATATAGAAATCATTTTTGACGTAATCCGGATGGGCCTTGAAGAATGCTTGTAAGAACTTATAGAGGTCATTGCTAATTCCAGTTTCATCATGGCGTGTGTCTTGATCACTGGAACTATAACTA
The DNA here is from genome assembly GCA_026074375.1 of Tanacetum coccineum. Lineage (NCBI taxonomy): Eukaryota > Viridiplantae > Streptophyta > Magnoliopsida > Asterales > Asteraceae > Tanacetum > Tanacetum coccineum. The sequence goes on from BQNB010147396.1 coordinate 13,951, forward strand.
AAACCAGTCCCAGTAGGTTGATCAACGAATATGATGTTAGAAACCTGTATTGAAAGATATATATCGCGTGGTCAATACAATAGATTGGTTTAAGATGTTACTTGTCTGAAAACAACATAGTACCTTATCCCAACCATAATCATTCCATATAAGAGAGAGGTTCTTTGTAAGCTTAAAAGGTCCATTTTCATAAAACAAAGCCAACTCACTCGCGCAACCTGGTCCTCCGGTTAGCCATATGACCACTGGGTCACCTTTGGCTCTTCTTGATTCAAAGAAAAAGTAGAAAAACCTGCATTTTTTTATCTCTTTAATATCTACCATATTGTTTGATTTACTAAATATAATGGGCATAAAGTTAGGCCTTGGCTACATAGACCCAGGACCTCTAGATCCAGTATAATGGGCTTAAATAAACATTTAATGTTTATTTTGTTGTCACATTTAAATATATTAGCACAATTTGCTAAATATGTACCAGATATAGTTGTTTACAAAAAATTATCATTAAAGGTTTTTGTATAAACCATTGATATTAGACAAATGCCAAAAGTCTTGTTACATGGAATATACTTTAAATCAACAAAATTTAGACATACCTTGCATCTACAGTATGTTTAATACGAAAATATCCAGCGTGTTGAGCTAGATCATGCACAGTTGCACCAGAGTCGCCAAGAACATGTAATTGCAATCGTTTCTCAGCAATCCCAAACTCAGAAAAGTTAAGTTCATCATTAGAGTAATTCTTGTATGCCTTGAAGAGGTTGACATCGAAATTTGGGTGCAAATTGAGGTCTTCAATCAATTTTTTGCCAGTTTTTTTCAAAGATTGGGAAAACTCCAACGAGGACAGTGTAGAAAAATAGGTTCTCGTTGATGATGAAGAAATAAAGAGTAAGAAAACGATACAAAGACAGATGATTGAAGGAGGAAAAACCATTGTTAGTTTGCGAGTTTCTGTTATTTGAAAATCTTTAACATTAATAGTGTCTTGTTGGCGTGTCTAAAATAGTCGCTTTATTACATGTATCTTGTTATATGTTCCTTTGCACATCACGGTGTAATTACCACATTGTACTTTTACTCAACTGATGTTTATATTTAGCTTCTTGCGACATATAAAGCATTCAAGCTTAACTTTCGGTTTCTATGTAGAAGTTGTTTCTATTGGCAAGCATTCAATTATAGATTCTACTGACATATAAAGCTTAACTTTCGGTTTCTATTTGAAAGTTTAAATCCATAAGTTCAAATATCATCTTAACTACCCGTTCATTTATGATGATTGATTATGATACATTAACTTTCTTGCTTAAACAAAATATTTAGCTTTTTGCATTCGGGACATGTATATATCATTTATCTCATGATCTAATGCTCATATAGTAGTTCAGTGCCAGAAATAGAAAAAAACCATGAATTTAGTACTCCATTACAAGGTAAAAACATCTATTGTATGTTTAAGCTCACAAAAAGCTAACAGACCTTGCATCTATTGTATGTTTAAGACTATAATATCCAGCATTCTGAGCTAGGTCAGCAACGATTGCAACAAAGTCGCCAAGAACTTGGAGTGACAACCGTTTCTCAACAATCCCGAATTCAGAACGTCATGATCACTTCTTGTAGGCGATGTAGAAATAAAGAGAATGGAATGGATGAGGACAGCGAGTAATGGAGGAAAAACCATTGTTTGTGAGTGAAGATGAATATGGTTGGCAAAGTATTTTGACTGTCATAAAAATTACTGAATCAAAAGGTATTGTCAGATTGCTGGAATGCTCAAATGTACTCAAGTATTAGTATAAGCGGATATGTGAGAGAATTCGAGACAAGTTATTAGTGTTCATAATGTACTCAAGAATCTGTTAAGTACATATAGTCAATGATTACATATGAATTTTAAGTGATAAATCCTTTACTAATCTATGGCTAACGTTCAGTCCTGGAATCCTAAATACAGACATAATTAAGATATGTTTGGGCGAAAGTTCAATTCTTTAAGGAGTTCATATTCTGCTGTATTGATTAGTGAAGTCTTATTGGATCAGATAAATGAAGGCAAGGAAAAGACATAGGTAAATGATGTCTTTCACTTCTGCAATGAGTATTGTCCTCCGTGAACAACCCTTCATTGTTTACACGAGTAATATCGACATATGAAACATGCTACCATTTAGCAGATATGATGAGCAAATAATGGATATATGTTCGGATTTGAAAAACTGTAACCATTAACACTACGAGTATGCAGCGGATATGGATCAAATAAGGTGTGATGACGTATAACATGTATAACAGGCCTCCGGGCCTGGACCACATATATTATACATGGGCCCGAGCCCAATAAAGCAATTACAAAGTGCAATGGACCAAAGCTAAGCCCAGACTAACGGGCAACGGTCCGGCAGGCATCAACACGGACGGAAGGCTTCCAGAAGACACTTCCGTAAGACAGCGGAAGTCCGCTAGGAGAGCCTAAGTCCGCAAGT
>BQNB010147398.1:0-16444 GCA_026074375.1 Tanacetum coccineum
GAAGAAAAATAAAATAGTATACTAATCATTTAATTATCTACCAAGATGCTATCTTTTTATTTTATCTTTTTATCGTAGTCGCCATTAACACACTTTCCCATAGATCCCATCTTTAATTAGTTTGTGATACGACCCTTACGGATACCACTTCAAGCGTGTGTTGGCTCCGTCAGAAAATAGAAGAGAAGAACTAGAGGATTATTTTGATCTTTAACTTGATTGATTATAATGAAAGAGTACAAGAGTATTTATAATAGCTAAATGGGCCATGAGCCTTTTATAGGCTATTATGACATTTGACGTTTGACTACAAGATAAACACTAACTTTTGACTTTCCTAACACAAGTTATTGACTTTCCTAACACAAAGACATTCCTAAACATGATAAACTATGATAGTTATCCAAAACCAAGGGCGTAACACTCCCCACTCCTTCGAATGCCCTCAAGGTGTCGTCTAAAAAAATCTTGATTCTGGGATCCCAAATTGTTATACCCCGATCGCTGCAAAATGTTGCCAAGATAGTTGGTTCTCCTTCCACTACAACAATTTTAACTTTTGGCTAGGAAAAAATATAGCTACGACTCATGTCGTAGCTAAAGTTGGCACAGGGCCCACATATTCAACTCATTTTTTGTGTCAAAGTTTGACTGCATGGCCCACTACTTTAGCCACGACATAAGTCGTCGCTGTTATTTTTCAACATTTGCCAACCGTATTTTTGTAATTTACCCCATTTATTCATAGTGAGAAAATATTTTTGCTACGACATCTGTCGTAGCTAAAATAATAGAAGAATTAAAATACTTTTTTATTAATTAAAAATATTTAGATAATATTAATATACACATAAAACATTATTTTCTGTAAAAATGTTTTTGAAAAAATAGAAAATCATCACAGCTACGACATCTGTCGTAGCTAAAGTTGTCCCTTAAAAATTTTCGCTTCCCTCCACACTTTTTTCGTATATATGTTTGATTTTTTTTAGTATTTTGTAAACTTATTTATTTGTATAAACGTAATAGAGTTAAGGAAATACAATGAGTTGGGGTTGTACATTGATAGAAATCAATGTTGATGAAATTGTGATTTGGAAAGTGCAAACTCCATTATATAGTGGGTACCAAATCATAATGGACATCGGATAATCAAAAGTATTTGTAAGAGGTACACCGGTATTAAAGTTGGAATATATACCTTGTAAAGTTTTTAGTCTACACAATCCTCTGTAAATAAACTAATGAAATAAATTACAAAATCATCCAATTTGATGATTAAACTCCTAGAACCATCCCTCACACAGGGACACCCATACTTAATCCATATCCCTCAAATTACTCTATCTTAGATAGTCAACATATCTACGCAAGTACTGTACAATAAATCAAATCTTTTCCTACACTTGCACAATTTTCATACTCTATCATGTCAAATTCTCTATGAGGCCATACTTGTACCTGAACCAAAAAGATGGTTCTAAAATATCATATACAGTATGGCATATGCTACTCCATATACATACACACAAATTGGTGCCTAAAACTACTACCTCTCAAATGAGCCAATTAAAATAATCGTTAGTCGATCTCTTTACAACATAAAGTCAAAATATTGTACATGTTACTGACAACATTAATATCCACTACTAATATCGAGTCTTTGACTACTCAATCTCCATACTTTGTCATTGCATACTGAGTCCGTTTGATTGTTTATAGCAATACTTGTACCCGCACCTAAACGAATATAATACAATAGTTTAGTTCTATTTCCAAAGAGATCTAACTAAAGTACTCCATTTTATATGGTCATCAGCATTTAAGATTTTTACAAATACTTGAAATGAAGTCGATATACATGTTTTCCTTTTGTTGAAAGATAGGGTTCACATAAATAGGCTTACACCAATCATTATATATTTGATTTAGCCAAAATTTAAAAAAAAATGACGCAGGGTATTAAACATTTGAGTCACATGAGTTCATAAAATTAAATTAAAATATGTTGGACGACCTTTTCGTGGTTTGTTACATAGGCCTAACATCTACAGTAAATTTAAAGTCACATAAATGATAAAATGTATTATCTTCACATCCGTGTTTCATCATTTTATATGGAATAAATCAATACTCATCAATCATATGCTAGGTATCATAATAAGGCATTTGACGCTTGCGATAGTTATAAATTCGAGAATGAGATGTTATAGTATTAATTGATACTCGATATAAAATGCCTTATTATGATACCTAGCATATGATTGATGAGTATTGATTTATTCCATATAGTAGTTTTTTTATGTTTTGTTTTAGTACCAAACTTAATTAATACTATAACATCTCATTCTCGAATTTATAACTATAACATCTTATTCTCGAATTTATAACTATCGTAATTCGAGAATGAGATGTTATAGTATTAATTGATAGTTTTTTTATGTTTTGTTTTAGTACCAAACTTAATTATAAAACCACCATGTGATCATTCATCAAGCAAAGACAAACTCAATTTACAAATGTAAAACATCACATAATTGAAGAAGCATAAAGAAAGAAACTAATAGCCATTGAGGTGACAACGTGCACCAATCTCTTGTGATACATAGAGAAAAGGTAATACCGTAGTGACTCAAGGAGATGAAAGCTCTTTTCACCTGCGATGCGTTTGGAATCCAATATTTGCACAAAATAGTATGTTTAGTGCATCAACTTTCTTGTAGATGGATATACACAAGAAATGATGGACTTTAAAAGCATATACATGTTACTGTATGTGTTGTTCATCGGACTTTGAAAACAAATACGTGAAAAGCGAAGTCTTCTATGTGAAGAAGGATTTGAAGTAAAACCTTAATTAAACATGTAGTCATGTAAAGATCTAAACACCAAGAATGAGATTGAACTTAAGCAACTTACCATTAAATCATTACTTCACAAGGGTGCAATTTGGTGCCGACTCACCTCCTAAACCAACAACCAAAACTATGGAATCAACAAAAAAAAAATAGTCTTGTATTATTAATACCAGATAAATACACAAATGGAAATTTACACGGGTTGTTATCTCTCGGCAATACGTTCGGGGAAAGATTATTTATGCGATCTTCAGATTGGAGATAGTTATTATGGCAACGTTAAAGAAGCTATTCTTGTTCATAATGCCTTATGAGACAAACCAATAGGATGTCTGTTAGATCGATTTTTGGGTATGATGCCTCGGGTGTTTGGTTTTCGTTCATGGGAGTTAATGAAGAAGGATTTGAAGTAAAACCTTAATTAAACATGTAGTCATGTAAAGATCTAAGCACCAATAATGAGATTGAACTTAAGCAACTTACCATTAAATCATTACTTCACAAGGGTGCAATTTGGTGCTGACTCACCTCCTAAACCAACAACCAAAACTATGGAATCAACAAAAAAAAATAGTTAGTATATATAAAACCCATATAAATACACAAGTGGTGTTACTAACCTTAACTGCACCAGCCAAATATGGTAAACTAAAGTAACGCGGTGGATTGTAAATCTTACATACAATGGGAGAAAGATATGATGTTAGAGAGAGAGAATTTTTGAGTTAACTATAGAGGAAATGAATGGGTTAAAGCAAACTGCATTTGAGCTCAAATAGTCAAAGAGAAAGTGTTTCACACAGGAGCCAACTATTCAAAACTGACTTGTCACTTGCTAAAGTCTATACAGTAAATAGAGAGCTTTTGTTTATATAATAGGTAGAAATATTTAGATAATATTAATATACACATAAAACATTATTTTCTGTAAAAATGTTTTTGAAAAAATAGAAAATCATCACAGCTACGACATCTGTCGTAGCTAAAGTTGTCCCTTAAAAATTTTCGCTTCCCTCCACACTTTTTCGTTTCTCTCCACACTTTTTTCGTATATATGTTTGATTTTAAAAAAAAATAAAAAAAAATTTTAGCTACGACAATGTCATGGCCAAAGTATATAACCATTTAAAAATGTATTACAAATTTATATATTTATATATATTTAAAGCAAATATATTAAGCAAACAAGGCATAAACGAGAAAAAAATACCAACATTAATATGGCATGTTTTAAGAGGAGCACTAAAAACACCCAAAGAAACTAAATTGATAAGTTTATATCAGCAAGCAAACATGAGAAGCCCATAGGAGTAGAGACATATATTTTTGGATCAATTATCCCACAAAAAATCGGTTCTTAGAGGCCCGTGAGAAGCCTATAGTGGCCCGTATCTTGGTGACGAATCGCTATCGCTTCCGCCTCCGATGTCACGTGAAGAATTTTGTTTCTCCATTTCCATATGATCCACATAAAAAACATGCACATCGTGGTGATAGAATTTGGGGCACATTCTTGTTCGTCGGGAAACCGTATTTACCTTTAAGGAATTTGTGACAAGAAATGGTTTAAACAACGAATGGACACTATACCAGCTCCCAAATCTTAAGCAATATGATTCTTATGTAAGAACAATAGAGGAAAACATGGCTCCGAGGACTCGTCTCCAAAACTAAAAAATTGAACATACCAAAATCATTCAAAAGTCTATATCCATGTATATATCATTGCACGTATATCCATTTATCATCTCGACTCAGTCCTTTTAGCATTAACTTGTATGAATCGAATTATATATCGAATTTAGAATCATCTATTTAACATTTCTTGGCTATACCAATCTTGTCTCGACCTCTATCATGTAACATATCTTGCAACTTCAATATCATCTAGATTCATTGGTATAACATCTCATGTATATTAAATTATTAATATAATCTTAACTCATCCGTATAACATCTCATATATATCAATGTCATCTCGACTCATCCTTTTAACATACCTTGTATATCAATATCAGTTTGACTAATCCATTCTAAACATATCTTGTATTTCATTTTCATTTTGACTTTGAGTTTAACATATCATGTATATCATATAAAATAGGTACACACTACCTAGCTCACTCTAGTGAATACGTTGCACCACCATCTATTGAATACGTTGCACCACCATCTAGTGAATATGAATTACATTATAAAATGAAAAAGCATACTGATTAACAATTAACATAAACATACAGATTAGCACATTAAAATAAACATAACGGATTGATTAACACACTAAAAGAAACATACGAATTACTATTCCATATGAAGATTTTCCATATCATTCAAAAGCTCATGAAGCATTGCAGCCGACTGACATTTGTGGTCCTCAGGATGCCTTTCCATTTCCAGTCTTGTCTCTGATATCTTTAGTCTTGCCTCTAACATCTTAATCTTTAGATCTTTGACCTTGCAATTTGAGCACTATGTTGGTCCCGATCCAGAAGACCCCGTAGAAGAATTTGGACGTGTTGAAAGTTTATGATAACCAACTATTTGAATGTTTCGTCTCCATTTTGAAATGCGGACAACCCGGACACTATTTACTATTTGTGAAAAATTTCGGTAGCATTTCCCCTCACTCCCCAAAATATGTGTTTTAAAGACATTATTCGTAGGAGTAAAGAGAACACCTGTCGAAATCATCTCAATAGTAAACCAATTTATACGATTATCATCCTAAATGAGACAATAAACATTCACAAAAGCAGTCACAAACAGGGACTTTTCGAAATTAATTCTAAATAAATTAATTTCGGACGGGTTTTCTACTAGTTGATTAACTTCGGACGGGGGATTTCGAATTTTAATCACTAAAAATTAAATCCTAAAAAATTCCTAAACACATATCAATGGACTTTATCAAACCATATAATCTTACTACAGGGGGTGTTTGTTTCGGCTTTTTACGTGGGTTATGTGCTTATTGATTTTGGATTGTATATCATAAGCAACCAATTTTCCGAAATCAAAAAAGCCAGAAATTTGGCGCTTTGAATAATATATGCCGAAATAAATATGATCATAAGGCTCAATTTAAAGGCGAAACAAAGCCCCTTATGTATAAAGCCGAAACCAAACAACCTTTTCAGTATATAAGCCGAAACAAACATCATATTTAAGCCAAACACAACAACGGTTCGTTCCACATTTAAGCCGAAACAAAACATCATATTAAGCCGGATACAACAGCGCCCGCCTTTATGTCCTCCCGAAACAAACCTGTGGTTGACTGGGGTTGAACTTTAGTTGTTGCTGCGCCGGGTCTATTGCTGCCTGCCGCCCGGTGGTGGTGGTGGTCTAACATACAATTATCAAAATAATGAAAACAAATTAACCTTACTAATAATCAAAAAATAACACAAATAACAAATATAAAACAAACAATCCTCTATATCAATTATGGGTTTATTTACCAACCATCAAGGGTTTAGAATTATTAATTAGAGGATTAAGAAAAAGAATTAAATAATAGAAGAGGAGGAGTGGTGTGGCTTCGGCACGTGTGCTCGTTGTGCGATGTTTCGGTGCCGTGCGTGGTGGCTGTGGTGGTGGTGTTCGAAGAGGGTGGTTTTTTTCTAATGTATCAATCGATATATCTGTTAACTTGATAAGAATGTATAGATTACCTTTTTGGGTCGTCATTGCCTATGAATTTTTTTGGGTCGACAATGTCGACCCTAAGTTGGTCAGAAAGATTCTCCCGGCGGTTATTATTGTTTGGGTCGACATATAGTTGTACTTAGGGTGACAATGTGACCTAAGTCTTTTTTTTTTGGCGGGTTTTTTGACTTTTGGTGAAAAATATTGGAGGCAAACATAGGGTCGACCTTATTTTGTTAAAAATTTCAGGGTACAATTATTATTGTCGAACCCCCCTAAACCCCTTAATAAATTAAATCTCCTTCTATTAAAAATAATCAATACTTTAATATTAAAATAATTAAAATGATTTTTTATAATATATAACTTTTTAAAAAAAATATAAATTGTCGGTCCGGTTCCCCGTTTCGTATATAATTATTATATAAAATGATTTTTTATAAAATATATAAAACTTTTTTTATAAAATATATAACTTTTTATAAAAAATATAAATTGGTTCGTTTCGGCCGGGTCGGTCCGGTTCCCCGTTTCGTATATAATTATTATATAAAATGATTTTTTATAAAATATATAAAACTTTTTTTATAAAATATATAACTTTTTATAAAAAATATAAATTGGTTCCTGTTTGGGGGATCGGTACGGTTTCTCGTTTGTATCAATTATTGTATAAAATGATTTTTTATGAAATATAATGACTTTAAAAAAATTTTAAATTGGTTCGTTTCGGCGGGGCGGTCGGTCCCCGTTTCGTAATATAATTATTATATAAATGATTTTTTTATAAAATATATAACTTTTTTTATAAAATATATAACTTGTTATAAAAAATATTAAAATTGGTTCGTTTCGGGGTGTCGGGTCCGGTTCCCCGTTTCGTATATAATTTTTATATATAATGATTTTTTATAAAATATATAATAACTTTTTTATAAAATATATAACTTTTTATAAAAAATATAAATTGGTTCGTTTCGGCCGGGTCGGTCCGGTTCCCCGTTTCGTATATAATTATTATATAAAATGATTTTTTATAAAATATATAAAACTTTTTTTATAAAATATATAACTTTTTATAAAAAATATAAATTGGTTCGTTTCGGCCGGGTCGGTCCGGTTCCCCGTTTCGTATATAATTATTATATAAAATGATTTTTTATAAAATAATTAAAACTTTTTTTATAAAAATATATAACTTTTTATAAAAAATATAAATTGGTTCGTTTCGGCCGGGTCGGTCCGATTCCCTTTCGTCATAATTTATTATATAAAAATGATTTTTTATAAACATATATAAATTGGAATGTTAACGAATCGTGTATTGAATGTTAACCGACGGAGACGATCATGTTATGGCTTATATGTTAGAGGTTCAATGGACGATTCGAATAGTGCTTATGGTTATTACGTTAGACGTTCAAAGGCACGAGACGTTTTTGTTATGGTGATATGTTAGAGGTTCAACGGACGAGTCGATATGTTCATGGGTTACTGTTAGAGGTACAACGGACGAGCGATATGATATGGTTATATACGTGTTTAGACGTTCAAACGGACGAGATCGAGATTGTTATGGTTATATGTTAGAGGTTCAACGGACGAGACGATATGTTATGGTTATAAGTTGGTCAAAGATTCTCACGCGTAATATTGTTTGGGTCGACATATATTTTGTACTTAGGGTCGACAATGTCTGAGTTACGGTTTCATATTACAGGTTCTATATTAGAGGTTCAATGTATGAGTTAGGGTTTCATATTACAGGTTCTATATTAGAGGTTCAATGTATGAGTTAGGGTTTCATATTAAAGGTTCACGTATGGTGGGGGTTCTCTATTAAGGGTTCAAGTTTGAGTGAGGTTTTATATTAGAGGTTCAACGTATGAGTTAGGGTTTCATATTAGAGGTTCAATGTATGAGTTAGGGTTTCATATTAAAGGTTCTATATTAGGTTGTTCAATGTATGAGTTACGGTTCATATTAGACGGTTCACGTATGAATTAGGGAACTTTATTAGAGGTTCAACGTTATAGGAAGGTTTGTATTAGAGGTTCAACGTAATGAGTTAGGGTTTCATATTAGAGGTTCAATGTATGAGTTTTAGGGTATTAATATTAAAGGTTCTATATTAGTGGTTCAAATGTATGAGTTAGGGTTTTATATTAGGAGGTTCAACGTAATGAGTGAGGAGTTCTATATTAGAGGTTCACACGATGTGTTTGGTTTATATTAGAGTTCAATGTTATGAGTTAGGGTTTCATATTTATAGGTTCTATATTAGACGGTTCAACGTATCGAGTTAGGGTTTATAATTAGAGGTTCCAAGTATGGGTTAGGGTTTTCTAATATTAAAGGTTATATATTAGAGGTTCAATGTATGAGTTAGGGTTTCATATTAGAGGTTCAACGTATGAGTGAGGGTTCTATATTAGAGGTTCAACGTATGAGTTAGGGTTTCATATTAGAGGTTCAATGTATGAGTTAGGGTTTCATATTACAGGTTCTATATTAGAGGTTCAATGTATGAGTTAGGGTTTCATATTAAAGGTTCTATATTAGATGTTCAATGTATGAGTTACGGTTTCATATTAGAGGTTCACACGTATGAATCAGGGAACTATATTAGAGGTTCAACGTATGAGTGAGGGTTCTATATTAGAGGTTCAACGTATGAGTTAGGGTTTCATATTAGAGGTTCAACGTATGAGTGAGGGTTCTATATTAGAGGTTCAACGTATGAGTTAGGGTTTCATATTAGAGGTTCAATGTATGAGAGTTAAGGGTTTCATATTAAAGGTTCTATCATCTTAGATGTTCAATGTATCGAGTACGGTTTATATATTAGAGGTTAACGTATGAATCAAGGGAACTATATAGAGGTTCAACGTATGAGTGAAGGTTCATATTAGAGGTTTCTACGTATGGAGTTAGGGTTTCATATTTAGAGGTTCAATGTTATGTGTTTAGGGTTTCTTATTACAGGTTCTGAATTATGGTTCATCGTATGAGTTAGGGATTCATACTACGAGCCTTAATGTATGATTTAAGTTTCTCATATTAGAGGGTTACGTCATCACCCGCCAAATTATTCCGCCAAAACTCCCGCCAAAAAAACTCCCTCCAAATACTCAGCCAAGCTTCTTCTGTACCAAAATAACAGATAGTATCTATCCTCCCAAGCACAACACACTCTTTCCTCACAACCACCACCACATTACACCACCTCGATCAATGTCACCAGATGGAGCGATCTAATCAAACTGGTCTTGTGCAAGTTGTAAAAAAACACTAATTGTGGGTTTGTTACGAACATCATGCAGAGATCACAGCTATGTGTCAAACGATACTACGTATCCTGATACGATGTCCTATATTCAATGGTGCAACTATCTAAGCATAAACTAATTATGTAATATAAAATAGTTATGATTGTCCAAACTGACTTTTCTTAGGATTTCCTTACTACGTATACAGATGGAACTACAGAGAAAGATGATGTGGGACTACTTTATGTGTGATGGATGCTTCTCCTGGACCGTCAACAATCAAAGTCATTCTCCTGGGACACTTCTCGGGACCAAGTCATTCTCCGGGACACTTCTTCACGACAAGTTCATTCTCCTGCGATCTGCACAGAATCTGGAATGGCAGAGTGCTCAAATTGTAGTTCTTGGTGAAAGGATAAAGAACTTGAGGCAAGGATAAGTGTACTGGAGGGGACAAACTAGAGATGGAAAGGCATCCCGAGACCCACCACACTTGAGTCAGCTGGAATATCTTCACGAGTTCTTATTTCAAGGGAGTATGAGAAACACTTATATGGAGTAGTTTTCGTTAAGATAAATCATTTTAGCATTTGGAATGTAGAAAAAAACTTAATATGCTTGAATCGTTTTGAGATGGGAAAACTTAGTATGCTTTAATGTTTGTTGTGTTTATGATTTCTAATGTAATTTGATATTATAATAATAAATCTCTTATAGTTTAGGGAATCATTTGTGTATTGTGATTTATTTTTGTGGTTAAAACTACATTTAGTTCGAAGTTAAATTTTCAAATTAGCAAACTAATAAATGATAAAATTTTTATAATCGATTGGAATTTATTCCGTGTATTTTAATTTTATATAATTTTTAAATGCATTTTTTATATGTACAAAAATTGTTTTTATATTTTAATTTATAACTTTTTATTGTCATTAAATATTTATATATAATTTTTAAATGTCTTTTACTATATGTTTAAACATTTTTTTTTAAACATTTTTTTTATTTTTGGGGCGAACATTGATCGACCTAACGTGTTTTAATTATATATATTGATTTTTTTTCTTCGTTTAAGGCGGGATGGTGTAAAATTTAGGCAGCGAATTTTGGGGTTCGACATCATATTTAGTTTCTGGGTCGACATTGTCGTCCCTTAAACTTTAATAAAGTTACATCATTTTTATAACTTCAGGGTCGACAATTGTCGACCTCTAATTTCGACATTAAAACGGATCTTGTTGGCTAGCCCCAGCTTTGCGTTGAAAAAAAAGTCGGGTTCCTCATGCGTGTTTTTTCCAGAAAGCTCGGATCCGGAAAACCTCCCATTGTCGACCAACCCCCCCCTCCCCACATCCCCCCCAAATATTAAAAAGCCGACCCCAAATGACACTTTTCTGTTGTAGGGTTTGTAAACTAGTAGTGATCTATATTTGAAAGACCACTCTCATTGCCGAATTCACTCACTACATTCTGTTGTTTTTATTAAAGTTGGTGTTTTGGATTTCTTGCGAGGTCTAATAACCCTTCTTGCTCTCACATGATATTTTATTATAGCTAAAACTAAAAAAAGACAACAACAAGGCAATTCTCTCCATGATGGATACGTCATACGTGGATCATGGCATCATGGGATGTTGGTTTCTCATGCATGAAGTCCTGCATGGATTTAGGAGTACTCATCCTATTTAACCATCGTGAATGTTGGACTAGCAACTACCTTGACTGAGTTTCATGCGCATATTTTCTTTAATTTCCTTCTCAACATTTTTCTCTTTAATGCAACTTTTGTTACCGTTATTATTTTTTTCCGTAACTTTAGATAAGTCATCCGGATCACATACAAACACCTGTTGGGTTGTGCTCATCCATGAGCACTGTACTTTGAAGATTGGTGGATCATGGTAGAATTTACGTTTTTGATACACTCAAAATATAATATGACCTGAAAGCGAAATAAACATTTATTCTCATATGGTCTCCTTGTAATTGGCAGATACTTAAACCGGCTTAATTCAGCCATGCCTTTCAAAAAAGACAATCCACCTAGAGAATATCCATAGGTAATATATATGAATTCACAAATATTCATAGCCATTGTATTTTGTGTTTAAAATCAACTGAGAAACATGAGAAATTCGTCTCTGGAAGGATCACAAGCATAAGAATCTTAAACCCTTGGATCATATGGCATCACATATTCTATTACGATACGGTGAAGGACAAATCTATAGATTTCACATATGTACTTGAAATCCCTTGACATTTTCACCAACCGGAATCGTTTAGAAAACTAAATAACTATTTATAGCAGTATTTCATATTCAATCAATTTTCAATTACCTGAGTTCTCTCCAAAAAAAATTCTTGTCACAGCAGTATCAATTTTGTGCTTTATTTTACTCTGACCATGGGCATACACAAATTTCCTAAAGTTATGTATCATAAGCTCCGTACATGTTACCAATCATCTTCAATTGTCACAAATGTACCAAAAGGCCATTTTTTGTATATGGTGGCTGAAGAGGAGTTTGGATACGTTCATCCTATGGGACATCCTACAGTCCAATGTAAGGAAGAGATCTTTATTGACCTCATAAGCAATATACAATAAACGTGATCAATCATCTATATGTTTACAGAACCTGGCGTTCTTACCAATGTAACTGTAGACAGTGATAAGCTATTTATTTAGGTGTACATGGGGTAACTGACAATGATAATATTTGGTCTTGCAGAAAAATAAATTAGTATACTAATCATTCAAGTATCTACCAAGATGCTATCTTTTTTATTTTATCTTGTTATCTTTTTTTGGGTAAAGGGTTACCCCGGTAAATTTTATTACTCCAAAAAACATTTAAGTACAAAGGACGAGGGTGATTACCACATCTCCGTCCGTTACATAGGCAAGACTACTTCCTTATAGGAAGGTACACAAGATGACTACAAAAGAAAACAAGAAACTATTTTTTCCTATGACCTCGAACTCTGATATCCAAATTATCGTATGGGTCTTCATCATAATCATCATTTTCATAAGAATCCCTCCATTGTTTCATCAAACTTTTAGTGCCAAATCTAACCCTTTCGGTAGCCATAGAACGAGCCATATCATTATCAACTGATTCAACCTCATCCTCACTATCATGATCACCTGGATAATCAACCTTTTTTTGAGGTTTACCATCATTATCCACAAGAGTAAGTTTCCCATCCATAATTAGCTTTTCAATCTTCCTAATTCTATCAACAATAGGAGTAGTTCTAGTACTACTAGTTTCAACATTCCAGAACGAGGAGCCACTAGAATTGGCCGTGTTACTAGCCAAATTTGAAGTCCCACCATTGGTACCCAACTCTCCATCATTATCAACCGAATTAAGCACATCAAATGGGTTTGAATTACTACCCTCTTTAGTAGGCTCCACCCCTTTCTTTTTATTACCGCTAGTGTTGGCAATAGGCTTTTTTAGAATAAGTCTATACTCTTTTGCTGGTTTAAAACTTCGGAACACCTCTAGAAGCATGGCTAGGCTTCTTCAAGTTCTTCACCACCCCCAAACCTGGATTCTTGGGACACTCCTCATGAATATGACCAAAGACCTTACAACATGCACATCTAGGGGGTTTCCACTCATATTCAACACGAACATTACACCTATAAAACCCCTTCCCAAAGAGTTTAGGCATAGTCACCACAATGGTATAGTTTAGGCACTGCGTTGAAACCATCCATAGAGCTAAACTGGAAATAGAATAACCCGGTAGATGAGGTAAACATTGATTTAACCAGGCCATATTAACCCTAAGTGTTTCTAACATAGTTAGCAACAACGAGGTAAGCCACCCGCTTTCCTAAAAAGAAACCATAAGCAGTATTCGCAAACCTTTAACTTACAGCTCTAATAGACTCCACCGGTACAACTATAGTAATTCGGTTTACCCTCAGAGTAAATATACAAAAATTCAAAGCCTTTCTACTCCGTTCACAAGTAACATTAGCATACAAAGACATACCTACCAGCCGGAGTAGATCCCTGCATAGGTAAGGGTGGATACGATCTCAAACATGTATTCTCAACAATAGGAATACTTGTATCAACCGATGTACTTTGCTTCTCCTTCACTATTGGCTCGTGAGTCACAACTGGTGGTGATATAACATCCTTAGCATCACCCAACTAATCCTCCTCCATTACCCTTCTCCCACCCCCACTCCCTTTTATGAATCAAGAAACCGAGCTCTATTCAGCAGCACACACTTAAATCAGCAATCTACACTTAAACCTTAGTCGAATACCACAACACAAGAACAAGAAGACAACGGCAATCTTCAACACCCCGAAAACCCTAACAGAGGTTACGGTTAGAATTTAATGCCTATCGAACACCTAATGGCCGACAATCTAACGAGCCCTAATCAACCAATGATCTCAAAGAAAACATAGCCAACAAGAGTAAAAGGAGACAAAACAATAAATTATGATATAAACCCTAACCCTAGCAGCCGTCGTCCAAAAACCTTGTAAACTAATGAAATCAGTGAACCCCCACAGTAAACGAGAGTTTATTAATGAAAAACTAATCGGAAAAAGATCGAGAGTAACCCCAAGTACCATAGACGAATTGAAAACAAGATCCCTAAAAAACCATAATGAATTAGACTTAAAAACACTCGATCAGGTAGTGTTATATGATAAACACAAGTATTTAACTATATACAAAAGCAGGATCAAAGTAAGATTTAAGCAAAAACGATCAGGTTAGAGTTAGGGTTTAGAATGTTTTTTGGTCGCCACATTCGTCAGAGGAGATGGGTCGGGAGATTTCAAATTCATATTTTATCTTTTTATCGTGGTCGCCCTAAACAAACTTTCCCATAGAGCCAATCTTTAATTAATTTGCTTCATCTATTTTTTTTTTGATGAAGAGATGTAGTTACAAATCAGAGAACAAATATACTAGCGAGAAGTTAGATTGTACAAGAGGGAAAGCCACAGCCTATATAGGTAAAAAGACCAATCTATATTTATTTAGATCAAAAATATGTTCTTGCATTGCATCTACGTTAATCCAAAAGTAAAAAAAACTGCACCGAATGCGTGTGCTTGGTTAGTGGTCATGGGCTAAGTTAGCAACAACAAAAAGAAGATTTTGAACAATGTTTGTTTGACCGCCAAGAAATTATCCACCTTTTGTTTTTTCATTTCTAATGTTTTGGATTGAGTTCCAAACCCAATATGCACCTGTGTGTGAACAAGTTTTTAGCCTATATGACTCAGACTGCGGTGTTTTAATCCATCCATATGCATATAATACTTAGAGCTCTCGGTATGGGGCGTTTTTGCCCCTCATAATACGGTCCTATCACACGAACCCGAAAGCGTACATGGCTGTAGGGTGTCGTGCCGAGCATACCAGCCGAGTTATACGGTTTTTTTCTAATAAATGCAACGGATAAAAAAAGGAGCCGTTGGACCCAAACAAACTAGCCGTTTTTTTCAGAAAAAACATAAAAATTTACCATCTTTTAATTTTGACTATTGATTTAATTAATGGTTAATATTTTTTTAACATGATTAGTCAAGTTGTAGACAGCTTAAGAGGATCCTTACCCGAACGAATTTGGTGATTAACTGAAACTCGTTGATTTAGCAGACAATTAGAGTTAGAATACTGAAAGTATAAAGCCACGAACTTGACTAAACATTTTGTGTTAGTTGTTCCTTTTCTTGTTGATATCGTACACAATGGTGTACGAAATAATTTATGTGATTCAGTTGTACAAATTACCACTCTATCTCAAAAGTGTCTACATATATGATTAATTAGTTTTAGCTGTTGCCTGAGTAGTCTAGCATAAGTACAAATAACGTACAGCTGGAACTTCAAGAGATACATAGTTGTACCTTTGATAAATACATATTAATTCTAGAATTAACAACATGCTTGCAAACAGTTTATATTTAATAAATCAGGTTAGAATATCAGCGTTGGGTCGTTCGAGTGCTATAATCCAAGATGGCCACATATAGACAAAGACACCATATATGACAAAACAAATATATTCATATAATTCATGGTAATATAACAGTGATACGTACCAAGTAGAATACATTTGATGTACCAAAACTTCTAAGATACTAGATCCTTTAGACAAGCTCGTCACAGACTTATATGTATGCTGTGAAGTGTCCAAATGAATTTATAGAACTTGACGCCCTCTATTGCCTTGAAAGTTTCACCTTCAGAATGGGTGAATAATTTATTGGGTCAAACCCAAGCTTTTCCTGTAATCCCAAACGAATGGGTCAAACGGGACAAAGCCCAACCCAACTGTCGGATGACAGTTAATTAACTGTCAATGACAGTTATTTTCTGAACCGACACAATGGTTCACTTGTACCCTTTCATTTTATATAAATAGTTAGGATCCTGTAAAAACAAAATGATGATGACAGTATTTGTTTGTATAGAAATTGTATTGCAATTGATATAATAAATATTTTGCGTTTTAATTCCTTGAATCGATCCAACATAATTAGACCAGTATTTATACCAATACTGATTTTACATGAACACTCAACTTTTTGTGCTTCACTCAAAAGTGTCTCCTTTTTGCCATCAGTTAGTTACTAATTTTCGAGGTTAACTTAAACCGTGATCATG
>BQNB010147399.1:0-15339 GCA_026074375.1 Tanacetum coccineum
TGTTATCTGCTCATTCTTAATTTTCTTTTGTAGAAATAATTGAGATAAGCTCAGACAGCTCAGAAGACAAGAAAGAGGCATCAAAAGCAACTGCTCCTATATTTTATGGGCCATCAACACAAGGATTGCTAGATGCTTATGGATATAACACAATTGAGGAATATCTATCATGGAACTACTTTCCAAGCACATAAAATGAAAGCACAAACATGGAAACCATAGATAAGAGAAACACAGATAAGGATTGCATTGTTGACTCTAACTCTGCAATGTCTAAAGGTAAATATGTACCAGTTTGCAAGAAAAAAAAATCAAATGTGTATAGCTATGTACAAGTCACAGGATCTGTGTTGGGACTAATGTTACTACATGGGATGAAATTGAAAAGAAAATGGGAGCCAGGAAGTCAAAAACTTGTGCAGATAAGGCAAAGGGGAAAAGAAAGGTGTCATGTGGAAGCTGATCATGTTATAACATGTTTTAGATGTTAGCTTTTATTTGTGTTTTGTTTAGCAATCAAATATGGTGACTTATGTAATGGTGAAAATCATGTACTTTTTAAAACCTTATGAAATTTGATGTATTGGTTTGTTTAGTTTGTGATGTTATTGTCTGGTTTGTATGTTATTGCAGCTTGCACATTGCATAAGCAGAGGGAGAAAAAGCCAGGTTTAATAAGCAGTTCTATAAGCACTATTTAAGCTACTAGCAAAAAACAATAAAGCTTAAACTTCTATATTAAACAGGAATGCATAACATTAACGAATAGGTTACTCGGGCAAGATGGTAAACCGCTTGACTTCCGTAAGGGAGGTCGATGGTTCGATTCTTGCTGGATGTAGTTAAGACATCCTTTTTATAGAATCATTTATAAGCTACTATCCAAAAACAATAAAGCTAAACTTCTATGATTTAAACCGAAATGCATTACATTAATGATAGGTTTGCTCGGCAAGATGGTAACGCTTCTTGACTTTTTGTAAGGGAGGTCGCTGGGTTTCGATCATTGCTATGGGTGTAACATTCCTTTTTTTAATTTCTTGGATTATGAATATATTGGTTTTTGTTTTTGGTATTTAGTCACATGCAACCTAAGCATGAAAGTAACCCAAAATGTTAATAAGTGTGGACCATATAATTTTGTTTAAAGTGACGAATGGTCTAATTTTGTGTGACTATTGATCATCAAATGCCACATAACTTGATTTTTTGTGACCTTTATGTAAAGAGTGTAGCCTACACAAAGCATGTTTGAAATTTTGTATTTTAGTCACATACAACTAAGACAAAAGTGACAAAAAGTGTTAATAAGTGTGACCATAAGCTTTTTAAAGTGAATAAATTTATTTTGTGTAACTAAAGTGTTATCCAATGGCCACGAAGAGGACTGCGATAACAGATGAATATAGAAGTTTTGATAGACCTATTAGAAATATTAAGGCCACATACAAGCATGTTTGTTTTGGTAATATAAGTCACATTCAACTAAAACTAAAGTGACAAAGAAGTTTAATATTTATGACCATGCATGCTGTTTACAAGTGAGGGAAGTAAAAGGTGTATATTGTGTGACTAAGTTATATCCAAAATGGCCACCATGAATTTTATGTTTGTGTTGCCATTTTTGTGTATTATTTAAGACACACAAAGCATGTGTTTTATGGGTTTTTAGTCACATACAATTAAGCATAAAGTGGCCAAACGTGTTTATAAGTGTGAGCCATATGGTGTTTAATTGAAAGAAATATTTATTTTTGGTGACTATTGATCATCCAATAGGACACATGAATTGTTATGTTATAGTATGGCCTTTGTAAAATTTAGTCACACAAAAGCATGTATGTGTTTGGGTATTAAGATCATATATAAAATAAGCATAAAGTAGCCAAAAGTGTAAAATATATATAATGACGCCTATTGTTGTTTAAATTGAAGAAATAAGTAAATTTGTGTGACTATAATCAGCAAATGGACACCTAAATTTGATTATGTGTGATCCATTTGTAATAGTATAGTTCACATAAAGCGATGGTTTTTTTAGGGTAAATTTAGTCATATACCACTAGAGCAAAAAGTGGACCAAGAAGTGTAATAAGTGTAACCATATGGTGTTTATAATTGAAGAAAAGGTATTCGGTGTGACAATTAATCATCAAATGTGGCCACATGAATATTATGATTGTGCGACAAAACGTTTAGTGTTGACATGATATGGCCATTTGGCACAGTTGTTAGAAGTAAGATGATTACTAAACACAATAGCTCTTGGCAACTAAACACAAACAAAACTTAGTACAACATATTAAGTATAACTTACCATATTATGTAATTGAATATGGCTACACTAAAATAAGTGTTACAAAACGTTTAGTGATTAACCAAATGTCGGCATTTAGTCACATTATTCAAGTGTGAGACCAAAAAATAGTGCACTAATATATGTATATCGTGACAATGCTTTCCAAGCTTACATGATATTGTGTCACACGTTCGCAATTACCAAGTGACCAAAACTAATTACCAGTTACTTATTAGCCACATGATGTTTCGATGTCATATGTGTGGCAATACATACTATATGTACCACACATAAAAATGTTCATGTGTGACTAATTATTAAATGGTGTCTTTTTTGGTACCTTTGGTCACATAAATATGTGAATGTGTGGCCATTCCATTTTGCCCATGTGTGACCAAATCCAGTTGTTTGTACTAGTGACAATCATGAGGAATGCCAATACCCATAAGCTTACTTTTATGAAGATTGATCTTGAGACCCGAAGCCAAACAAAACCACTTTAGAATGTTAACAATTGTTGATAAATTTGATAAATTCCATTTACCAACAAAAAAAAACGTCATCAGCAAATAACAATGAGGACAAACTAAAGCGAATATCATTGTGAATACCTATTGTAAAGGCCCATCAATTCACCATAATTCTTATAGGATAAATGCAAGCTTTCCATAATCAGAATAAAAAGAAAGGGAGATAGGGGATCCCCATGTTTCAATCCTTTAGAGAGTTTGAACTCCGAGGTCAGACTACCATTGATAAGAATAGATCCCATAACAGAGTTAAGGAACCCTTGAATCCAACTACGCCATTTAGGACCAAAACCAAAGTTATTTAGGACCACATCTAAGTAATCCCATCTCACCAAATCGAAATCTTTTTCAAATTCTCACTTTAAAGAAGAAGCTTTGTAATTGTTTGTGCTTACGACCAATGAAATAGCACATTAAGGGATAAACGTCCGCCAAGAATTTGTCAATAAAAAAACAAAGTCGATTGGACATCACTTATAAGCTCTGATATAACGAGGCTTAAATGATTAACTAAAATTTTGGTGATGGTTTTATACATACTACCAATCAAGCTAATAGGACGAAAGTCTTTAACCATTTTGGCTTCTTGCGATTTAGGAATCAAAGCAATAAACGAAGAGATAACATCCAGAAGGAAAACGTACCATAGTAAAATAAAGAAGTAATAGCAGACAGAGTTACAGACATCTATGGATTGATTAGATTCCAATAATTACAATTAGAACCAAAGGTGAAAGACCTGACAGGGAGATTTATTTGTTTCACATCCCAAAACCGTGCACTTTTTATCTCGTCTTTAATAAACAATTTCTCTTCAAGATACATTTTGATTAGGGGGTAATCGGTTAGGAAATTGAGAGTCAAAGGTGATTAACTGCAAGTAATCGGGGCTGCAGAGAAACGGGTAGTTAAGTGTCTGTAAGAAATTCTTTTCCCATAAGAAGGGATTAACGTTTCCCCCACTCACCAACTACAGAAACTCCACGAATAGCCAATTGAGAGACGTTCTTTATAATGATTCCACGAAAAAACTTGGAGTTTGTCATCCCCCTAACAGTAATAGTCCCTACCGAATTTTGGCCTTTTAGACCATATCTATCGTAGAAGCAGTATTAAAATCCTACAACTCCTTTAACAAGTTTGACCTTTCTTGAATCATATCATCATTACACCTTACTTGATCTAAAATCTTATCCAACTCAATAAGACGATTCTGAAATATTTCGTTATTCTAAGTCAACTTTTGATTATCTTCCGCTAAGCCAATGTTTAATCAATGGACTTAAGAGAACGTGGCGATTTTTTCTTCAACTTTATATACTATCGCTTCCGAATACATCAGAATTCCTTCCACTAATCATAAACCATCTAGCAAAACCTTTCTTTGAAGACTAAGAATGAAAAAACCTAAATAGAGATAAGAGGTCATAATCAACAATTTAATTCACGTAGAAGATTCGAAGAAGGATTGGCCGATGATCCGATAGATGTTTATCAAGACATAAAGCTGATATAGAAGGAAATAAAGCCAATAAACCTTAAAAAATAAGAAATCTATCTAGTTTACTCATCTTGGAAGCAGATTTATGAGCCCAAGTAAATGAGTAGCCTTCCAAATGTAGATCTCTCAAACACGTCATAGTGATGAAATTATTAAAAGAATTGGCACCATGAGAATTAAACAAAGAACCATGTCTTTCATGTTCATATCGAACTTCATTAAAATCACCTAAGAGAATACACTCACCATCCCAAGAATCTATCAAATGGAGAATAAAATCCCATAACATCCTTCTTACAGTAAGATCATGTGGAGCATAGACAAATATAATAAGAAGTTTGGTAGATGAAGGAATCCAAGTACCTGAGATCGCCAAAAAGGAATCTGAAACCATAGAATTATCTTTAACAAATAAGTTAGGGTCCCAAATGCAAAGAATACCCCCTGAGTAACCAATAGATGGACTAAAAGCATAGTCAAAAGATAAACTTCCCCACAACGCCTTGATAGAAAAAAGATCCATTATGTTCATCTTAGTTTCTTGTAAAGCTACAAAGTTGACACTATGTTTGGTATTTAACTCCTGAATCCACCCTTTTTTAGCCTTGTTACCAAGATCTTGAATATTTAAAGATAAGAAATTCATCTAAAAACATTGCCATCTCCTTGAGAACCAATAATGGTCTCTATGTTCTTCATACATCCGTCCATATTATAACCCATAGTTTGACCCACCTTTATCAATTCGTCCATTACATCCAATATTGAGCCACTTGCTTGAAACTTTGTACCATGATTACATATGTCTTTATCCACATGGAGCCTTTTTGTTGTTGCTAGACTTAGTAGGATTTGGCTGAGAAGTGTTTCCAGGGTTGTTGCCTACAACATTTTCCTCATAAACCAGAGTAAACCCTAGAGGATATTGTAGAGTATCACCTTCTGTCCTCGAAGTATCCTTATTCCTCATTAGTATTTTATAGATCCCGAAGGGGTCTTCAGCATTGATAGTTTTTCCACTAGGATTGGGGTTTTTCTAAAATTCAGCATCATTTTCTTGAACGAAGCTCGTTTCAGAAACATGCTCATTATCTGACCCTAGACCATTATCATTATTACCCTTAGATTCCTCTTCTGAAGATGTGTCATCCTCCGTCTTAGTGTTAAATTCTGGCATCCATGCTTCTAGCTCCTTGACACAAATCTAATGAATCTGCCCCTTAATGATGATTTTAACCATGTCATTTATAAGCACATGGGGTTTTGTTTTCACACACACTCTTATGCATGACAAAGAGCAGTTTTCGGATTCAACTATATCAACCAGTTCACCCCAAGATGATATAATTTTTGCGAACGTATTACGAGTAAGAGCTTTAACTGGTAAACCTTCAGTAGATACCCACACAAGTCGCTCCTCATACACAAAAGAATTACAAGCCGGTTTTAACACCTCAAACCATGAACCAACACCCACATGTTTGATAATCTTTTCTTTAGAAGTTATTGAATCCATTTCAAGAAGAACCCAATGACCACCAAAATAAGAAAGCTTAACCTTTTCAAAACCCTCGTTAGCTAGTATGATGCAGAGGTTGGAAAGCGCATTTATATATTTGATTTTACCCAATAAAGAACATGAGAAGTCACGTTCCAATATACATGAATCATCAAGAACAAAGCAAGAGATGACTCAGTAGCGATATTAGGGTTTACTGTTCCACTTTTTAAAACACCAGCAAACGAATTTGAAACAGCACCCAATGACACCTTTTTTTCTGGCTTGGGCATTGTTAGACGGCGGTGTATTATTCTTGGTTTCCCTTTGAAACCTGACAGTATAGGCATGAAGGCGAAATCGCCAAATCCAAATTGTACACAAATTCCCAATCAATCGATCCAAGTTTTCCACCCTAATGAAACGAACAAAAGTGATTTTTTACCTGCTTTAGACTTCTTGAGTGGAATATAGATGTCGACTACATTACCATATGCCAGACAAATATTCCATAGATCACGCGTCGTAAAATTGTCGGGAAAATTTGTTATGAAAACCGATTTGGAATTTTTTTGAGTTTGATCCTCCTTAGAGTTATAATAAGATCGATTACTGACACCCATTATAAGACTAACGATCACCGCAAATGTCAAAACCCTTAAAAACAAAACAACAAAACCCTAACCACAATTAGGGTTTAATATAAACGATCGGTTTTAGAGGATTTCTGTTGCGAACGAATGATTGCGATTAAAAAAAACCTAAAAACGAAATCAAAAACCTATGGATCTATGGATCGTCCACTTGTAAGAAACTTCAATCAAGGAGAGTCACAAGGATCCTCAACAAGATTAGGACCCTAGCAAGATAAATCACAAAGATGTAGTATTTTTGGGATCGATTAGGGTTTTATGTATTCGAAAAAATAAATAAAAGGGAATCGTTATTATGGGAGCATGATGAAGAATTAGAATTGAAAAAAAGGAATCGAAGTAGCAATTTGACAGCCAATCGGAACAAAGGAAGATCCATACCTAATCAAACATGACGTGAATGGCTGCTCGGTGGAGGTGTTTTTTTGTTGACGAGGTAAATATAGCCTATATTGATGATTTTAGTTTCTATCTTATATTAAGTTACATTATGTTTTATTGACGAGTTCTTAAGATTTTGTTTTATGTTGAGTTGCAAAAGAAAAAAACTTAAATTAACATTTTAAACGATCTTTTCTTTACTAAATAAGCTAATATGTCATTTACTAAGCCATCTACATAAGCTTTGTATAAACTCTTGCAATCATATTACTAAGACATAATCTACAATATTTACATGACCATAGTTTTTTCAATTTTTATATATTAGATTAAGAAACAATTGCACATAAAAAATTAAGAGTTTTATACAAGTTATTGGTGACCGAAATGGGAACCCGTTAAATTATAGTTGCTTTAACGAGTTCAAATGTTAGACACCAATAACATTATATACTAATTCCTTTTCCCATGTGGGACTTCAAAATTAAATTAATTTTACACACTATAATACCATATACTAGAATCTTGTTCTTAGAGACATAACTCTTTTGTTGTCGTATCCAAATATTAGTTATGTTCCTTTTACAAATTCTTATATAGAGAGACATCTATCATGTTAACATTCATCATTTTATACCTACGTAGTTATGGTAAAAAAAATAAAACCCAAGCGAAAGAACACTATTGAGCACAAGCTAAAATAATATATATGATATTTAAGTTAACATCTTTTTTTTTTTTTTGAACGGCGATTTATTAAAACACTAGCAAGGAGCTAGATCAAACAAGAACAATATAAGGGTTCTTAAGCCAATCGTCCCACTTGAACGACGCTTTACATCTGAATTTACACCAATAAAAAGAACTAGAAACTAAATTATCAAATATCAGCGCCTTTTCAGGGATCTTCTTATCAAACATGAAAGCTTGTTAGCGAAAGTTTCACATATACCACCTCAAACCAAAGTATCCACCATCAAGAACGCTTAGAGTTTGGATTGAATCCGAATAGAAACCACCCAAAACTCCTCGCCCTTTACCTCGTAAGAATTCACATCCGAAAGTAGAATATTCCACCAATAAATATCTTACGCATCATCCAGTCTCACTACAACCAATGAAAAGAAATATGTTTGTCGATCCCACACCGGCTTTACAAAATGGGACAAACAATCGAATCAATATCCATTCCAATCCACGACGAGAGAATATTAACACGCGTGGGAGTGGAGCGCTTTTGATTTGACTTTCCAAGCTATGATATTCACCTTGATTGGCACGGATTTAACCCACCCTAGTCGGACAAACTAACATCCTGAAAACGATTCCCCATCAATCCTCCTTGTCGAAATTGAAGCACCGAAAAGACCCCAACACTTCTAACGTCCAAGGACGTAAAAAGATCTTCAGGCACGAGAGTAAGTCATCCGAGAAACGTCAGCCAAAGAGTTAAGTTGTGCATCCTTCAATTCCACTTCTCAGCTTTCTACGAAATAAGTTATCTAAACTTGACAGCATTCCAATTTCGAACACAGTAAAGCATTCCAATACAACTCAGAGTGAACATGCGTGGGAACATCTCTTTGATGACACCTGCCTTTAAAACCAATTGTCGACCCAGAACCCATCGCGTGTTCTCCCTATTCTCCAGCTTCATCGGATGTAATCTGCAACATAATACCTACCGACCATTGTAACACCCTTACTTCGTGAACTAACGATGGTCCAACAGGTTTTCGAACTCCACCAGAAAATCCATGTTCAAATTTCCGTCCACTCCCCATAAATAGCCTTAACACTTTAGTCCATAAGGAACATTCTGAGAAAAGAACCGTGCCAAACCCACTGAGCATGAGACCTCTATTATGGGCAACATGCATGATACCCCTAAAACCCCGTTTATCCTTCGGAGATTAGAGACCTTGTTCCACTTTAACCCAAGAAGCTTTGTTACACTTCGGATCCTGGCCATTAAAGAACCGACGTACGAATAGATTCAAAGATTTAATAATACTCGAGGGAACCTTAAAATGAACAAATGGAAGATTGGCATAGATCCTAACAGACGGACTAAGAAGAGTGAGTCTGCCTCCCGATTGAAAGGAGTTTCATCATGTCCACTAGAAAGACGAGATAACACCTTGTCCACCACTTCTTTCCAAGCTTGCTTCCTTGACATATTTCCCCCAACTTTCGTACCCAATAAGTGAATGGAGTCTTAAGGGCAAGACACCCAAGTTTAGAAGCTGCGTTTTTAACCATCCCATCTTCAAAGAATTCACGCTTCACCTGAACCGGGTCATCGACCCACGTCCCATTCACCATAATACCCCGAATATTAGATTGATTGCGCTTTTTTTCTTTTTTAGCCTACATGAAAAAACCTTCACATTTTCATCTCCCTCGAATGCCCATTTAATCTTTGGCTTTTTTGAGCAATTCTGAAGCTTGAAATATATTTACCTGATGAATCTTGTTGAGAATCTCCGTACGTTTATGGACCACCTCATTCGAGCAATCTCCCTTATCAATAACCTCATCACAAGACCGCAACTCCTCTTTAAGGAAATAGATCTCACCTCGCGAATTCGACCTATGAATAGAGAGCCAGCTCCGAATACGGTCTTTAAGAAATTTAAGTTTACCCATGAAGTTTCGGATGGCATTTTTCTTGTTAACAGGAGCCACGTTCCAAGAATCCCTAACCAACTTGTCAAAACTATCAACTTTCAGCCAGTAACGATATAATCGAAAAGGAATAGGACCGTAATCATACCTGACTTCACGTAATAAAATAGGACGATGGTCTGAAATAAACCGCTCTAAGGTAATAGCAGTGATGTTAGGACCACAATGCTCAACAAATTTTCGAAACAAAAAATCGATCCAATTTACTCATTTTTTAGATTCAGATTTGAGAACACCAGGTATAAGTAACTTCCTCCTAAAGGGACTTCATCAAGACCCCGCGATGTATAAGAAAGAATTGAAAAATCTCAACGTCTGTGAGCATAAATCATACCATATCTATCCGATTTATATCTCACCTCATTAAAGTCGCCCATCATAATAAGTTTACCAACCAATTGATTCGACACATGAGCTAAATAATCCCATAACATACGCTTTTCTTTAGCCTCTTGAGGCGCATATACAACCACTATCATAAGATCAATCTCTTATGTTCAAACCACAGCCTCGAACAATGACAAAATAGTCCGATCTCGTAAAGCTACTCCTCCGAAAAGAATTAGGATCCCAAATGCACAAGATCCCTCCCGAGTTACCAACGGAATCACTATGCACATAATCAAAATTAGAATTACCCCAGCAAGACCTCACACTACTTAGATCAATAGACCCCATCTTCGTTTCTTGAAGACCCACAAAATTCACTTTATTTTTAACACACAACTCATTTACCCAATCTTTTTTGGCCTTTTGGGCGAGGCCTTCAACGTTCAAAGACATAAAATTCATCGATTAACCCCAAATTCTCCTTGGGATTCAATGATCTCAGTGATATCCTTGATGCACTCATCCATGTTATAACCCATAGTTTGGCCCACCTTCACAACTTCCTCCATAAGATTTAAAATAGAACCCCCCGTTCGCGGCAGAACAGAGTACTTAGAGTGACCCGAACGTTTTGATTCTGAATTTTTGTTTACCAACTCAGAATTATCCTTACCATCTTCAAGGTTAACAAACGAATTGTCATCTCTCTCATTTTCTCCATAGTCCTTCATGTCAAGATTAACAGTATTACCTTCATTCAAACCCTCCTCCGGAGTGAAACCCGGTGAATGAGACAAACTATGATCTTCTTCAGTAAGGTTCCATATTTAAGTTAACATCTTAAATGATCTTATCTTTACTTAATAAGCTAATAAGC
This sequence comes from Tanacetum coccineum, assembly GCA_026074375.1. Classification (NCBI taxonomy): domain Eukaryota; kingdom Viridiplantae; phylum Streptophyta; class Magnoliopsida; order Asterales; family Asteraceae; genus Tanacetum; species Tanacetum coccineum. Next base: position 10,758 of record BQNB010147399.1, read on the forward strand.
CATATAAATAAGCTTATGCAAACACTATCAATCATATTACAAGACATAATCTTTAATATTTACATGATAATTATTTATGTATACCTTAAAATTCAGTTGAAAACAATTGCAATCAAAAAGTTAAGAACTTATAGTTATATTAATTTTTCTTTATCTTTAACTATATGGAACCTTAGAAACCAATAACATGATACTAATCTTCATTTGTATGAGCCTTATAGACCACTCTATATACGTATATGACACAAAATGTCTTCTTTAATCTATGTGGGTCTTAAAACTTAAACACTAAAATACCATACAAGAAGCTGTTCTAGATACATCTCTTATGCTACCGTAACCATCTAACATGTCAGTGACAAATCTTATATCGGGTAAGTTTACTTTAGTAAACAATGGCGGTAGGTTCGAACACATTTTATAACGTTGCCCTTGTCTGTCGCCTTATTGCATTTTTAAAGCGAAATAGGATAAAGATATTGCCCGTAATATCGATGTGTTCGTTGCCATTTTTTTTTGAACGGCGGATTTTATTGAAACAAAAAGACTAGCAAGAAGCTAGAAATTACAAAGTAACAAGATGCGGGTTTTTAAGCAAATCTACCCAACTAAAAGACTTTTTACATCTATGATTACACAAAATGAAGGATTTGGTGACTACCTCCTCAAATATAAGCGCCTTCGAATGACAAGCCGAACCAAAAATGCTCTTGTTACGGAAATTCCAAATGTACCGCCACAAGACATAACAAACGTCTTTTTTTTTGGAACAACAATTTATTCGATCAAAAAACTAGCAAGGAGCTAGAATTACAAGGAAACAAGATATGGGTTTTTAAGCCAATCGTTCCAACTAAACGAGGCTTTACATCGATACCTACACCAATAAAACGACCCAGACACAATGTCATCAAAAATCATCGCCTTCAAAGGAATTTTAGAATCAAAAAGTAACTTGTTCCGGTATGACCAAAGGTGCCACCACATAACATAAAAAACGCCTTCAAGAATCAGTTTGTGTTTGGAGGAGAGCCGCAACGACACGAGCCAAGAGCGCCATTCACCATAGGAATTAACTTCGACAAAAGGGGTAACCCACCATTGAGAGATCTTACATGAAAGCTGTCTGGCCAAATTACACGTGAAGAAGAGATGACTAGAAGACTCCACGCCAGTATTACAAATAGGGCACAAGATAGAATCTAACACAATACCTCGGCGGGATATATTAAACCTCGTTGGTAAGGCGTCCAACTTGACTTTCCATGCGTGTACATTTACCTTGATGGGAACAGATTTAATCCAACGAGTTTTAGAGTTGACAACCGGAAGCCTTTTATCATCTATTGCTTTACGAGTAGAGGCAACAGAGAAATCCCCCGAACCTTCCAAAGACCATATCCATCTGTCTGATATCGGGGTTAAAGAAACATCCTGCATCAAGACCAGCATCTCATTAAACTGGATACATTCAATACCTCCCCTCGGTTTTCGACGAAACGAAGCATCCAACGCGATATCAGCTAACTTCGCACAAACCGTCACCTGTTTAGAGTTCTCAAGAGCATAAATACGAGGATACAAGTTTTTAAGAGTGTTGCCTCCAATCCAGTTGTCGTTCCAGAAGGATATGTTGTTCCCGTTACCCAACTTAAGGCGCATAAAATCAAGAAAATTAATGCCTTGATTCTTTAGGACATTAATTTCGTTCACTATATTCAACCAGCAAGATTGATTGCACGCCTTTATGTCCTTACCAATTCTCCCATCATCTCCATGGATAGCCTTCATAACTCTTGCCCATAAAGAAGAGTTTTGAGAGTAGAATCTCCAAACCCATTTGAACATTAAGGCTCGATTTAAAGCGTATAAACTTGAGACCCCGAGCCCTCCTTTTTCTTTTGGGGCCAGCACACAATCCCATTTAATCCACGACGCTTTCCTACTAGCTGAATCATGTCCATTAAAAAAATGACTCCGGATTGATTCAAGCTGGCGAATAACAGATAAGGGGGCTTTAAATATGGACATATGGAATATGGGCATAGATCCAAGAACCGATTTGAGGAGAGTTAATCTACCCCCTATAGACAAAGTTTTCATTTTCCACCTAGATAGACGAGAACGTACCTTGTCTATAACCTCCTCCCACGCGTGAGTTCGAGACATAGAGCCACCCACTTTCGTACCTAAGTAGGAAAAAGGGGTATTGAGCATAAGACATCCGAGTTTAGTCGCTGCACTCTTAACTTTATCATCCGCCACAAGGATACCCATGATTTTGCTTTTGCTCATGTTAATCCTCAAACCCGATGCCCAATAAAAGCAATCAAGCACGTGGGTTAGGATATTAATATTATCATCACACCATTGTCCCACAAACACTGCATCATCCGCGTAAAACATATGCGACAAGTTTAACGAAGGGTTTAACTGAACGCCTTTAAACATACCCGCATCCACCACACGCTGAAACGAAAGATGTAAGCTCTCCATAACTAAAATAAATAAGAAAGGAGATAACGGGTCACCTTGCTTAAGACCTTTTTGGAAATAGAACTCTTCCGTGGGACTACCATTAATGATAATAGAACCTCTCGACGATCTAAGACAGCTTTGAATCCAGTTGCACCATTTATCACCAAAACCAAATTTTTTTAAGATATCGTCTAAGAAATCCCATCGGATCGAATCAAAAGCTTTCTCAAAATCAACTTTAAAAATTAAGGATTGTTTCTTTTTAAGCTTACACCACTGTAGCACCTCATTAAGAATAAACGGACCATCCAAGATTTGTCTTTCCGCGATAAAAGCTGATTGCACCTCATTGACAATATCACCCAACACGCCCACAAGACGATTTGCCAGAATTTTTGCAATGATCTTATACATGCTTCCAATTAGGCTAATTGGTCTAAAGTCTTTAACCAAGTTCGCATCTGGAATTTTCGGGATTAGCGCAATGAAAGAGGAATTGCACCCATTAGGAATAGCACCACTGTTAAAGAAATACTTGACTGCTTCAAAGACATCATTTTCAATGGTGGACCAAAACCGACGATAAAAACCAAATGTAAATCCATCCGGACCAGGGGATTTATCAATCCCACAATCCCAAACCGCCTTTTTTAATTCCTCTTTAGTCACATCGCATTCCAAGTCAATCTGCTGCTCCAAAGTAATAGTATTCGGGTATTCCATATTAATGTGAGCTCGTTGGTCCACCGGTTTAGCAAATCTGTTGCTAAAGTGTTGATAGAATTCACGTTTAACCTTAAGCGGGTCATCAATCCAAACTCCATCAACCATAATGCCACGGATACTCAATTGACTTCGCCGTTTATTCAACATGCCATGAAAGAAACTAGAGTTCTCATCCCCTTCGATACACCATTTAATCTTAGCCTTTTGAGCGATTTCCATCGTTTGAAGTTTGTTAATTTCTTGGAGCGAGTTAACCACTTCTGACCTTTTTGTAACCATATCAGCAGTACCATTACCTTTATGTTTAGAACAACGCCTTCGAACAACTCTTTATGTTTAGAATGAAGACGGATACTCAACAACCATTCTAACCATTCATCATAAGAGGAAACCATCAAGACATCAATCTCCCACCAAAGTAAAACCTTACGAAATATCTCTCTAGATATAGGGCAAGTAAAGAAAATATGGCTAGATGATTCCACATTCTTTTCGCATAAAGGGCATAGAATCGACTCAATATCCATGCCTCTTTTAGAGATGTACAACCGAGTAGGTAAGATGTCCAACTTAACTTTCCAAGCGTGAATATTGACTTTAATAGGCACGACTTTTATCCAACGAGTTTTGGAAGAGACCACTGGTAATGAGTTTGCGTCAAGGAGATTCCTAACCGAAACGACTGTAAACTCACCACAACCTTCTAAAGACCATTTCCATCTATCCTTCGAATCGAAGAGAGTAATTCCCTTCATAATCTTCACGAGCTGAATATATTGAAGCTCTTCAGCTCCAGCTCTTGGAGCTCTACGAAACGAACACAGAAGATCATCATGAGATAACTTCAACGCCACTGAAATATTTTTTTGACGCGTCAATGCTTTTCAGACTGTTAACCGCAATTCTATGGTGAACCGTAATTGTAACAATTGGATTCTCAATCTAGCCTATGGGTATCTTGGCTATGTTTGGCATGCAAGATTATGAGGAGATTATAATTATTTTTTGAAAAAATAAACTACTTAAAATATAAGCTTCGTTTGGCAGAAGAACTTATAAGAGATTATAAAAAAAAATCTTTCATAATCTCTTAAATCAAATGCTACTTCGTGTAGCTTATAATAATAATCTCTTTTCATAATCTCCATCTCCATCTCCATCTACAGCTCCATCTCCGGTTTCAGCAACAGTTACTTTTGTCAAACATACCTAATATCTTATGGGCCGTTTAGTTGGCGAAAAAATTTTCATTTTTCCAGGAAATTTTTCATGTGAAAAGAAAATTATTGAAAATCCGTTTAGTCGCATATTTTTTCAACATTTTTCAAAAAAAAGTGGAATTTTCATTCTTACTTTTTTCAACATTTTACAAAAAAAA
>BQNB010147400.1:2752-16444 GCA_026074375.1 Tanacetum coccineum
CTAGGAACATGCTTATCTATGAGCCTAATCCTTGTAACAATTATGACTTTCCTTATTTTGACCAACCTTCACAGTTCACACCCCCTCAGATACTCCCCCTAAGCGAGTTAAATCGAAGAGAATTGATTACACAAATAATCGAATCTCAAAAACAATTCGATAAAATTCAAAAGCAGTTCAACATAAATAAAGAGAAATTAAACATGAATGCTCAAAATGAATTAAACCATCTTCAGGAGATGCTGAACCTTAGAAATTCTAATCAAGATCCTCCCGTTGACTTATATTATCTTGAGGGGAGTGACGAGGGAGATTTAGAGATCGATTTACACACTAAGGAACCTTCTGATACCCTTTTAATGAGGGATGAGGTTATTAGCACTACCCTCGAAAGGGAAAATGACGAATTCATAAAGTCTAGTTTTGATGATCTTGTTCCAATCCCAAAGGAGTCGGAGGTAACATCGGTTTGTAATGATTTAGAATGTGATATGCCTGTTAATACACCTTTGTCCACCACTAATGTTAGGGAAGAAGATTTTGATATCAATTCGCCTTTAGGAGAACAAGTAGTCAACTTTTTGATGGAGAACGTGGATGTAGCTGGCTTGCCTAGGCATTTGGTTAAGCGACTTTTTAGTCATTTAGTCAAATATCCGAGTTTGACCAAAGGAATGTCTGATGAGCCTTTAGGTGATGATTCAAAACCTAGATCTTATGATGTGACCTTCTCAAACCCTCTCTTCGACTTTAATGATGATTATACCTTATGTTATGATAGTCCACTTTTGATGAGGAGTTTGAGGACATTAGTAGTCTAGACCTTCCTGAGTTGACTCCAGTTATTGATGAGTCCACTTTACTAGTCACACTACCCTTACCGTGTACTGATGTTTTGGGAGATGCTATTGTAGATATCGGCTTACTTTTAGGAGAACATTTAGACACCCTCTCAACGGGGGATAGGGAATTGACTTCAATCCTAGTAGGTACATAGAAGAACTAGAACGTTTACTAACCGATGACCCTGTTCCAGTCCTAAGAGTGTTTGATGAACCTTTAGGTAATTCTGATTCGATGTCTAGATCATCTGAGACTAGTGACCTTTTTGAGGCGTTCATCGTTGAGTTCGGCCTAGACGATTCAATTCCTACTGAAATTGATGATAGGTATCACGACTTAGAGGGTAACATTCTATATTTGAACAATTACTTAATAAAAATACATCTTCTGATGTATCTCTAGCATTGTTACCTACAGAGTCCTCCTCACTAGATCTACCACTTCCCGATCCTAGCAGATTTGCTTAAGGGAGGTGGAAAGATTTGATCCTTTCTTCTCCCTGCACAGTCGGGTAGGACGACGAGGGTGATGGAGACCCCTTCTTTTGGTTTTCATCATATGCGATCACCCGTCCTACTGCATACTCACCTACAGAGGTGATGTATTGCTATTATCATCCTCACCTCACATCGGGTGATGGATTTAACCATGTACCTAAAATGAAATAACCCTGGAGTCAAGCTAGAGACTAGAACAAAAATAAGTGCTTCTCGAGAGGCAACCCGTGTTCTCTTTCTCTTTCTATCTTTCTTAGTAGTAATAATATATCAGATTAGTAGTAGTATTATAATAAGTGTGGGGGAGTGCTTCTCTTCATGTAGTGTTTCGTGGTTTTCTGTTTTTGCATGCAGGATTCCCTATGATCTTGAAGACCTTCGTGCTTGTTTTCAATCCTCTAATCACACGGTCTCCGATCAGTTTCATGATTATATCCTGGGAATCCTTAATCCTTATCATATATAATAAACTTGCTAGTTTATATAACTATATACTGTTATCACTTGTGTGGTGGTGTACACGCTTATTTGTATTCTTTTCCTTATTCCCTTTCCCCCCCCTTTTCCCCCCCCCCTCTCGTTTGCTCTTGGAAGATATAGGACTATTACTTTTAAGTATACCACGGCTGTTTAAGTATTAATAATAAACACACATATTTATTATTCGCGTGTCTTTAGTTGTATAAGTATCCGTATTATACCACGACTAGTCTGATACCATAAGTGTTTATTTAAATCACTTAATTATATAAAAATACCCTTTGTAACACCCCCAAAATGGGTCGCAGTGGAATATAGGTTTGAGAGCGTTACTTCATAGATCAACAACACATAATATATAAGAACGACTTTTAAAAGTGTTGTTTAAAACCGATACATTGGATTTAGCAAAATGTTTGTTACAAAAGCCTGAAGCTTTACTTGTTCATTGTTAAATTATACAAAGATTCCAGTTCATAATAAATGTTCCGCCAAATTGTAATTGCAAACAAATCTTCAATGCCCAAATGACTTCCAAAATAACGACCACTACTGTATCCCTTGTTTGTACCTCTTTGATCTATGAGAAAACATGCTTTTAAATCGTCAAACAAAAATGTTGGTGAATTCTTAGGTTTGTAAATTGTTATGAGTATACAATATCAAAAAGTAAGTATTTTCATGGTTTAACAATATTCAAAAAACAGTAGTGTTGCTTGGTATCATATCAAAAAACAGTAAAGTATTTGCCATGGTATACATATCAAAACAGTAAGTTTTGCATGGTATACTAATATCCAATCAGTAAGTATTGCATGGTATGCAATATCCAAAATAGAAGTATATTCAAAGTAATTGCGTCCTATTGTAAAAACAAAAGCATGTTTCTCACCCAAAACTTATAAAATCATTGTAAAAATGTAAAACGTGGCTATTGAACTCAACTTGAGTGAGGAATATCGACTATATCACAGAAAATGCGTCACGAATTGAAATCGAATATACCTAATCCTATATAGGTGTTAAGTACTAATCACATTTGGTAACTACTACCAATTTAATTCCATACTAGCTAATCACCATCTAATTGTTTTAGTGAAATCATATTTTAAGCTTAAACCGTTTATAAATTAATACATTTGATGTAAAATGACAAAACTTTCCCGTTTCAAGTCGCTTCTTGTGTTTTATTATGTCCACGCTTCGTATTAGACGAGTTATCAATTTTAACGTTTTCATATTTTTAGTCCTCTGATGAAACAGTGTTTTTTACGTTCTTACCAGTTATAAAAAAAAAAACCTTATTTTTATAATTTAATTAAAGTATATACGTAAACGTCGTATTTTATTCGTTATAGCTCCGTTTTTAGCGATTCTTTCGAGCACGTTCTCGTAATTGAAAGTTCTATTTATTTATGAGGTTTACTAAAATAAATGTTTCTGTCATGAATAGTAACTTTTTATAAAAGTATTATTATCGTAAACTTGTGAAATTCGTAACTCTTTCGTTATTGATTGAAAAATTACAATTCTTATCATTTTGGAATCTAAAAATATGTAGGAACTGTGAAAATACTAAACCTTTATTTTAGAAATATTTTATAACTGGCTTTTATAAAGTTTGTTTTATAAATCCGGTATTAACGTAAAACGTATATTTTCCGTTTCTTTTTCGTTATAAGTCGGTTTTTCGAGTTCTTTACATATTTGAATCGTCATGAGGTGTACTATATTTATAAAACATGATAGGGCTGTCATAAAACACGAACCAAAACAGTCCTTTTGTAAATAATATGTATACTTATTGATATCACTTGTTTTATGTACTTTATAACTTAGTAAATTTTCCACAATCCTCTATAACCTTATTTATCATATATGTTAATATAATAATGTCCATTCTGGTCCAAAAGAAAAATCATTGTATCAAGTCCTTGATAACACCTTTAAATCACACTTATTATGTAACTTTTAATTACAAGTTATTAAGTAAACCCTAATTAACAAGTTTGTACATAACCTTTTTATACATAAACCAAGAGTGTACAACACTTATAAATCCATTTTAACATGATATTAACAACATCATAGCATATGTAAAAGTGTACAAAACAATGATCACAAGTAAAAATCCATTCCACATGTTTAAAAGTATCCTAATGGTGATTTTGCTAAATAGAACATATATACACATAAAATGATAAATGTAAAGACATAAAGGGTTTTAGATGACCTTAATATGATGTAATATGTTGAACCACAATATCTAAACCCTAGTTTAGATGATAAACCAAAGCTTGAAAAAAACTTGATAACCCCTAATTCCAATTAGAAACCCTAATCTTGCTTTTCTTGCTTCAATACTTGTAAACCTTTAACCAACCCTTCAAAACACCTTAGGTTATCATAGGAATGATGTGTGAATGCTTGTATGGTCTTAGAAAATCAAGCTATGGATTTTATAAAGAGGGTGTTTGATGCCGTGGCTTATGCAAGAGAGAAATAGAGAGTTGTGTGAAATTTTACTAAGTAAAATAAAGCGTAAATGTTTCTCTTTTAGTGAGAGTGTATATATAAGTCATATTCTAGTCAAAGCAACTTGTAAGAAGTTAGAGACATGATGGGGGGGGAGGGGAGGGGGAGGGGGGAAGGTTTTTAGGGAGCTTTGGTCAAAGTATGGGAAAGTATAGTTGATTTAATGTGTATAGATGTACAAAAGACCTGTGGTGAATTCTTTTGTGATATTTTTTGTATAAATCCACTATATCCAGCCATATTGTATTACATTGATATATTTTGTAAATTTTGGAGTATTAGGTACAATTGTGGTTATTTGTTGATGGTAGAAAAGTTTTGGTGGTTCCGGGATTGCCTAACGTATTTTATCGCCGATACGTAAACACTTTACGCAACCATAAAATAAAAATGAACAAGTTAATAATTATCCTCAAAATAATTACCTTAACAATTGCTTGATGTAAACATTTAACGTTTGATGGCCATTACATTGAATGTTCATTTATAGCTTACTTCGATTTAATTATCGTTTACGATTGTAAAGCAAACGCGTACATTTACTAAAGATATATAGTGAATTTATTGGACGTCAATGACTAAAAAACGGGGTGTTATAGTCTTAGGTTTCATTATTGGCAAAAATAGTCCCTATACTTTGTAAAAACAAAATATTTACCGTTTACACCCCTAAGTTTCCATGTTGACACGTTTAATCCCTCCACTTTACGAAAGTTACATTTTAGGTCCTTATGAGTTCCAAACAGTCCTTTAAGTTCAGAAATGTCAAAAACAGTCCCTTAACTTTATAAAAACAGATTTGACAGTTTTATACCCTCAAGTTTCTAACTTTCTACGCTTTGTCCTCTAACTGCAAAGTAGCATTATAAGTTCCTATTAAGATTAAAAGTGACAAAAACCTTCATTAGGCTGAATTTAGCTCATATGAGCCTGTTGATCTGGGAAGCCTATGCTGCCAATCCTGCTATGTCTCGGCTTAATAATATGCTCGGATGAGCTTATCATGAGTCTATTGTATCTTTGTGCGGCGCGCCGTTGTCACATTAATCCTAACCGTGTTACACTGCCATTAAGGGTTTCCAACTAATATAGTTTATGTTTTTAGCTTCAAATAAGTTTGCATATGTAGATAAGTTGTTTGCACAACATTACGCGGCTATTTATAAGTCTATAGGCCACGTAAGCACTAATATGGAGCTTTACTGTAGGAATGGACCACTGCGAGCTCTTGTCTGTTACGGGCCATTAAGAGTATACGATCTCGCCACAGACGACGCTTCTCTCAGATAAATCGCAGTGTGTATGCTGACGGCGGTTGTCTCTCCTAATGGCTACAGACTCTGAGACCCGACCAACCTAACAATTCAAGCTGTAGTAAGACTGTCTCAGGCGATGATCTTGGTCATCTATCTCGACCACGTATATCGCTGCCAGACATACCATTAGCTCTCTCTGTCCCGATCCCACAGCCACTCGCTGTTGGCGCCACCCACCCCCAGCCCTTTAGTACCCCTGCTATTGGTGCTGCTTCGGCCCCGTTGTGGCTCGTTTGGCTAATTAGTGTTTTTAAATCTGTGTTTAGGGTTTTTGTAACTTGTTTAGCATGTTATCGCATCTCTACTTGTCTATAAGTGTCTTTAAGCAGCTCAATTAGAGCGACACTCGTCCATTCGAGAGTCTTACAAACCAATCTCAAGGAGTTAACAAGCTCGTTAGTGTTTCGTTTAAGCTCTATTTTGGACACAGACGTGGCTTGGGGTTTTTGTTAACCCTCTCAAAAACCATTCCAAACAACCTAGATCGTATATACCATAGTGTACACATCTTTATCGAAGAAAACGAGTTGTTAAGTATTATGATACGTGATATGTATGTGATTTCGTTTCCAAAACGTGTTACCAGCTCTCGGGCTATATCTCTTACATGTGCATGCCATGTTTAAATGTTCAAGCTTATACACAAGATCTTTGTTACGTGCCTTATGGCTTTTAGTTCACCACACAAGTCTATATATGTTGAATACTACAAGATGTGTACATGGGTTATGCCATACTAGGCACGACCCATGTTTAGCTTAATATCATAAGCTAACCGTGCCTTATGGCACATGACAACATGAAGCTTAGACATGTATACAAGCTAAGATACTTACAAAGGTAAGAGTTCATAGCTTTCTTGAATGTGTGTGTCGTGTAGTCGTGTGGAAAACCCGAATAGTAACCCCATATCTAGATAACCCAAATTTTCTTGCTTCCAAACTTCACACGTAAAAAACCCTAGGCTAATGGATCACTAGATCTATACTTAGAATATTTGTTTTGCAATTGGTGGTGTGTTGTCTCGGCTATTTATTTTCATTTGTGTGTGACCGAAATACATGGAAGACATAGATGGTTTTTTTTTTTGCTTAGAGGAGTGTTAATATCTCGTTAGTGGTGTGTATTAAGAATTTATGAATGGCTTAGTAGAGGCTTGTTTATATAGGCACATTGTCTAGTAACCAACTAGTTTCTAAACCAAGTCCTAATCCAAAGCCATAAGTGGCAGTTTTGGGTTTATGGTTAACAAGACATGGTTTTGTCTTAAACCACCTAGTACATTCTTTAATTGCTCTATGTTGTACAAGATTTAGGAAAATATTATGTTGTTAGATTGTGTGTGTGACGAGTGAATGCAAGGAGCAAAAAGGAGATCACGTGTGATCTTGTACAAAGGGTATTAATTATGCTCCTAAGTACTCTACCCCCCCCCCCCCCCTCATTAATGAGCAAATTGTTGTACAAGATTTATTTGTACTTAACCTTAATTAGCTAGAGTTGTACAAGATTTTTGGAAGATCTTATAATATCAGTTGTTCATGGTCCTTGTGGTAACGTGAAACATAAGAGGGAAATGTAAGATTACCAAAATCCTTTGCAAGCTTATGTTAGTGTTTTAAAGTACACACAACCTCTTAATTGGTGTAATGTTGTACAATGTCACTTTGTAAGATTTGCAAGAGATTTGTAAGAGTATGTAAGTGATCTTGTTCCTTCCCACACCATTGGACGCCTAGGATTAGCGCTAGGGTACAAATGATTAGACAATTTCTAGTTATATGGGATTAAGGTGTACTTAAGTGGTTAATAACCAAGAGTATATAATGTTTCTCTTATGTTTGTGTTTATGATTTAACATAAAAAACAAAAAAAAAAAAAAACTTTGGCCCTTATAGGCTTAATGATACAAAAATTGTATAATTTTTGTGTTTAGGGAATAAAAGTGGGTATTGGTTTGAGTCTAGATAAGTCTAGGTATTTCCCGGGTATGTCTAAATGTATTTTATTGCGAAACGTAAGCGTTTTACGTAACCAATAAAAATAAAATATGAAAAGTTATAAATTATGCTCTTAATAATTATATAACACTTGCTTGACGTAAACTTTTATTTGTTTGGTGTCCGTTTACGTTGAATGATGATTTGTAGTTTACGCGATTTAACTATACGATAATAATTAAAAGTAAACGCGCAAAAGACAAAAAATAAATAATGGAATAAATGAAGTCGTAAATGACCTGAAAATGAGAAATGTTACACTTTAGGTAACCCTGACTCGGTGTCTAGATCCTTAAAGACTAGTGACTTAATTTTGGAGGTGCTCACCGCTAAGATCGGCCTAGAAGATTCAATTCCAACTGAGATTCCCTATGATCGTGATGACCACCGTGCTTGTTTTCAATCCTCTAATCACTCGGTCTCTGATCATCTTCATGTTTATATATAGGGAATTTTTCAATTTTGATCATCTGTAAATATATATATATATATATATATATATATATATATATAGGGATGGTATCATAAGAAAACCTAATTTCGATGAAAAACCCAGAAAAACCAAACAAATGCCCTAAAAAAACCAAACAGATGCCCTAATTTTTTCAGGCTAAAAATTATTTTTTCAGGCTAAAAATTATTTTTTCAGGCAAATATGGCCTCGATTTACTCTCTGTAAAAACCCAAAAAAACCAAACAGATGCCCTAAAAAACTAAACAGATTTACTCTCTGTAAACTAATTTTTTTAGGGCATTTGTTTGGTTTTCTGAGTTTTCTGGGTTTTCTAGCAAAATATGGTTTTCCCTAGAACCCATCCCTTATAATAATTATGAATAAGTTTGACGTGAGGAGGTTCGCCTCTTCCTTTCTCGTGTTTCGTGGTTTGTGTTTTATGTCCAGGATTGCCCCAAATTTCGAAGACTATCGTGCTCGTGGTTTTGTCCATCGTTCACTCGAGCTTCTATCCTTAGCATGTTTATATATGGGAATCCGATATCCTAGATCTTATTGATTAACATTTATCTATTAGCATAATTAATAAACGGCTTTAGATTTACGTAAGAGACCCTTTTAAACATTGAGGACAATGTTTAGTTCTAGTATGGGGGGGATCTTTCGATTTGATCTTACTTGTATTTGCCTTGTCTTCACGCAACCCCGTTTTTCTACCAAAAATATGTGATTTTATACCAAAATTAATTTTTTTTCAAAAATAGAATAAGTGTTTTGACATGTAGTTTTTGCCTGTCTGTGTCCCTCGCAACCCCGTTTTGACCTTAGTTTTTGTTTAATTTTATGCCTAAAAAATAAAAAATAAAATAAAAATGATGAATAAATGAATGAAAAAATGGAAATATAAAAATATAGAAATAAGTAGGCCCGTAGAACTAGGTAGCTTTTGACTTGACCGGGTTTTAAACTCTAGCTTTCCCCTTAGCTTACGAGACTAAGCATTTGCTTAACTTTAAAATTTTGCAAAGAACGAAAAATGATAGAGTTAAATATAAGTTAGATGCTAAGCATGGAGTAGTTGGATCTCTTTAGAGCTCATAGAGGTTAACTGCGGCTTTTTGCTCCCATCAGCTTAATAAACGTTATATAATTGTTAAATAAATAAGGTTGCTTTGGTTTTTGTGATTCTTAGTTTAAATCCTTTCGTAGAGATTCCTTCTGGTGAAATTAAGGTACACATCGAGGTTTTGTCAGTGTTGTGGGAAAATAGGCTACCGATTCCTGACGGCTCGCTACCGTTGTCTAGGTAGTTAAAAGACTACAAGACTTGAAATTTGGCTAAATAATAATAATAATAATAATAAACCAAACCCGAAATAAGACTTCTAGATCATGGTCGGCTCGCATACCGATGTGACAGTCGTTAAAGGGTGGAGGTAATAATAATAATAATAATAAGAACTGTGGGCTGATAAAAGTTTACTGTCTCTGGTCGGTTCGCTGCCGATGTGGCAGTCTTCAAAAGAAAGCCCATAGTAAGAACAATAAATCCAAGACTGATAAAAGTTTACTGGATCATGGTCGGCCTGCATACCGATGTGGCAGTTTTCAAAAAGGTCGAGGATCTCCTGGTCGAAATAAGACTCCTGGACCATGGTCGGCTCGCATACCGATGTGGCAGTTGTTTAAAGGACCAGGAGGGTTTAATAATGTTGCTATAATAAAAATAATAATAAAGCCAAATTTCGACTCTGGGGTTATCTAAATAAATCCTCCGTCTCTAGACTCGTAGTTGAGTTGTTTCGGATGAAATAAAAAGGATAACCCCTAAATCATGCGAAATTAGAACCTTAATGTGGACCTTATTCTCACCATATCGTCTCTTTAGGAAAGGATTTCAAACTAATTATGGTCTAAACCAGGTTTACTTTATATTAATAAGGATATAATTTATTTCTCACCAATAATAATAATAAAAATGTTTAGAGGATTTAGGAATAATGAGAGCGAAAAGTAGATGTGTTTACACAATTAGCATTTATGAGTAGTGTTAGCATCTAATTTTACATTGTTAATAGACATTTTCTGTTCTTGTTTGATTGTGAGGGGTCATAAGTTAAAGGGGGATAAAATTATTTATTTTCGGACTTGTTTTATAAATATTACGTTTGGGACCAACAATGGCTTAGTGTGGGGGAATTTGATGTGCGCTTAAACACACATCATTTATACTCTGTAAAACACTATTAAATAGACTAAAAATACTAAAATATGCTTAATTATATTGCAAATGTTTGTTTGGTATTTTTATGTCTTGCAGGTAAAATGGATTGAGAACAAAGCAAAAACGGGTATTTACGGGTTCGTTTCAATCAAGAATGCTTAATAGTCAAGATCAAGATAAAGTCGTGCAAAATTTCCCCGAGCACTCCAATGGAAAGAGCGGGAAATTATGAATCCAACGCTGCCCTCGGATCTTATTGAGCCAGCCCGTAACCTATTTTATGGGCCGGGCCAGCTCATACTTGAGCTAGTCTAAAATTAATAAGATCCTAACCCAAAATCATATCCGGCCCAACAAATTTGAAATGTACATTATTTGTGGCATGCCATGACGTCACCCGCACGTGTTGGAAAATAAATCAAGCCTGGTCACGTGACCCTCTACTAAGTGGAGATTGAGCAAATAAAACAAAGCCACGTGGCCTGGCATTTGTATAACACTCTCAAATGCATTTCACTGAAGATCAAACGGATAGAAAATGCTGGGTATGAATGAAGCTTTTACAAAGTCCACATGTCACAATCTGAGCGACTGATTCTACTGTCAATCCGAGGTCTCCCATTCCAACAAAAATGATTGGCTAATAAGTGTGTAATGATTGGGTGATTTTACAAAACTACCCCTCTCTCTTGGCTAGAAATTGAAATCGCTCCCCCCACATTTCATTTGGTTAACTTAGGAGTAGTTTAGATTTAGTATAGCTTGTTTTTTTTTAGCTTATCAGTTTTTAGCTTTAGCTTATTAGTATTTCTGCTTAATGTAAAACTGGTCTTCAGCTTATTTCGAGCTTATTGTAAAACTTTTGAATTAATGAAGAAGGTGTTTGGTTGCTTATTCATCTTTCTAATCTTTTCCTAGTTCTTTTCCTCTAGCTTATTTCGACTACAAGCTTTTCCTTTAAGCTTGTTTTTGAAGCTTATTCTCACAGCTTATTAGATTTAAGTTCGAAATCAGATAAGCTATCTCACAGCTTATTCAGTTTGTCTACTTATTTCTCTAATAAGTTCGAGTTGGTAAGCTATTAAATAAGATTTTGGTTTTAGCTTATGTCTGAATAAGCTATTGCTTATTACTTAACTTGTTTCTCTTTTCCAGCTTATGTATTCTATTCTAATAAGCTCTTTAGTGGCTTATTTGATATAGATCTAAGCTTACATACTCAAATAAGCTTTGGCTTATTTAATTTAGTTATGTTTTCCTTTTTTATCTAGCTTAATCCTTAAAGTTCGATTCGATCTAGCAATAGGAGGCCACGAGTATTCATTTATTCAGCTTATCTATAAGCTTGGGACCTCCTTGAATGATCGTGAGCTTGTTTGGTTAAGATTTAAACTATTTAAAAAATTTTATATTATTACTTAGTTCTCATGGCTTATTTTCCTTAAAATCAGTTTTAGTAGCTTATAATCCTTTACAAATAGTTTCTCAGCTTAATAATCTCATAGCTTATTCGTCTTTAATTGTTTGAATCTGATTCCCTTGCTTAATGCTTATTTGATATTCTATTTGAGCTTATTAGGTTTAGTTAAATTGGTTTAGTTGTTAAGTTGGTTCTATTTTCACTCGAATAGGTTGTGGATTGGTTAGTAGAATTCACTTTAGGGCCACAATTTGGATAGTTTAGGCCTGAGTGTGGTTTATGATCTGTTGGGCCACGATTCATAATTGGGCTTCGTTTAGTTTGTAGAAATCACTACTAGGCTCATTGGATTAATTTCTATTGTGCTGCGTTTGGGTTGTATAATTAACTCTAGCCTGCGAATTTGTTTGTGTTATAAACTATTTTATTATAACAGTTTCTATGTTGTGTTTTAATTTTTGGTACTGGTCATCTCATGATGCATGGAGCTTAAGGGTCTAGTAATCTAACTTAGTATCTTAAGTTTAAAGCTATAAGCTTCTAAACGTAAATATTGAGTTAGATTATTAGATCGGGTGGTTTTTTGTTCTTTTGCGGTTCTTCGACTCGGTTTCACCTCTTTTCCCTTTTCAATACATTAGTGTAGCTTAGAATAAAATCTGTTGCTTTGCTTATTTTATCATTATGCGTAGTAAGTAGTTTAATTAGTGCTTGTTAAGTGATAATGTGAATTGGGAATTAAGTGTGGATTGTAAAAAGGCTAGTTAATTAATGATCTTCGATTATTTAGATTTGTAGTTTTAATTTTTAAAGGGCAAAATCCAAAAAAAATAGTCAAACTACACATCTAGTTATTAATATCTTTTTAAGAGGTTTTCATCAAAATAAACCAACTTTGTGAGATAATTATCTTTTCTAAGAAAATTAATTCGTTAATAGACCTTAATTCACACTTGATGAACTTTTCACGTCACTTAGCAAGTATTTTCGTCTTATAAATCTTTTAGATTATTATGGCATGATTCTCGTAGTTTAATTGTTTATTTTAATTCTAGTATTTAAATTAATTTAATTTTCTTAGTATTAAAAATAGTTTTTAAACCAAAATCATTAAAATATAATCAAGCATTATACTTCAAAAATATTAACATGTATTTCAATTCATCTCTCGCCATGGAAACGACACTCGGAAGATAGACTATTACTTTTCCTAAAGTAATTTTCTTATCTAACGGGATAATACTATATATATTATTACGAAACGCGTTTGACGTATACCAAAATGGCACCGTTGCCGGGGAGAGGTGTACGATCTACACCTGGTGTTCGAAGTTGATGCCTTGAAGATCCTTTTTTCGGAAAGTTTATTTTCGTACTTATTAAAAATATAAAAATCTAAAAATATTTTTCTTCTTATTTTATTTTATTTTTATTTTTCCTTTTCTTTTTATAAATATTAAAATAAATCAAAAATATTTTTATTTTTATTATTATTATAAAAATCTAAAAATATTCTCATTTATCCTCTTATTTCATTTAATTCTTATCTTTTTTCCCCTCTTATCCGTGTAATTCTTTATCATCATGTCTTGGTTTATGAGATGCTCGTGGTGTGGAGATCCGTTTAACAGTAGAAATTGTCGGCGTTGTACCAATGTGAGTTTTGGAGACGAGTTTGTCTATAACCCTGATCCCATTTCTTATGATGAAACATCCGATTTTTCTTACCCACCTCCACAGCCCCAGACATACTCGTGTGAGTTATGTGGGAACGATTCTTACTATGGTTATGATTGTCCACCACGGGTACCGCTTGTCTATGAGCAGGAACCGTGCTACTATCAAAACTTTGGTGATAATTATTATCCACAAAATTCATCAAGTTTTTCTCAACAATATCTTTGTTGTGAAAACTATGGGGGA
>BQNB010147401.1:0-16444 GCA_026074375.1 Tanacetum coccineum
CTATTGGGTCTAAGTCCATATTCAACCCAACTTGCTATATTGCCCAATTTATCATGAACCGTCAATTTCTTGACCGGATGACAGGTTGAGGGAGCGCGAATGTTATGGATAGATCTAACGGGATTGACATCCCTGTTTGTCTTGGACTAACATTAGTCAAGCAAGCACAGTTTCATTTAAGTCAATTACGGATATCACGGGTATCACGGGTTGGACATCTGCATGGGCTTATCTATGGTGATACATGTTAACGCTTCGGTGTCATGAGCTTAGACAATAGTAAATACTTTTAGTTGTGATATATAGAATTGCTATATTTCATGCCATGGTTATAAATCTTGTGATTCATCACTATTATCAAATAAGTAAACCTATGAACTCACCAACTTTATGTTGACACTTTAGCAATTTTTTCTCAGGAGATTCTATCTTATGGAATATAAGGAGTCTGCATTGGTTTATTGGCATGTAGAGGTCTATCTCTCGTATCAAGTCCTCTTCACGCCATAAAGTCACCATCCCAAATCCTAATAATTCAAAGTATTCAAAGTATTCTCTCAAAGATATAATAAAATAAAATGTTTTTTTTGTTGGCTGTCAAATAGTAACTCTCCCATCAAGTGACTAGTGTTCCCATCATATCCTTTTATGTATCCCCAACAGAAACCCACTCAACGACACTAAAATAATTAAAATAAACAAACACCCAAACATAAATTAAATAAAGCACCAATGTCTTATTCATTTTCCCAACTTCTTCATTATTCTTATCCCATATACCAAAAGAGTAAAATAATATTAAAATTGTTTTTCCTATACTAGTGCACACATAATTTATTTTCTCTACACACACTCAAACACATATTCACCTGTAAATTAAAATTCCAAATCACCGTTAGATGAATCTTTAACCGTTTTGAAAGATATCAATGATCGGAAAGTTTCAACGGCAACGGCAGCAACTACGACGGTTGTTAATCGGAAAGTTATGTCAAGTTGTGTGAATTATGTATATGTGTAGGCTGTGTTAGCAAATGTTATAAATGTATCCAATGTAGATGTATGTGTAGGATGAAGTGAAATTATTTTTTGCGATTTTAATAAAGCGCCAGTTGGCTACTTGAAATTATGGGATTCTGATTCTTAATTTGGGGCTGTTTTTGTCCTTCATTTTCATGTCTATTTATGATTATATAGTAATTAATGGATTGTGTTGGGTTATAAGCAGATTTAGGGGGCTGTCTTTGTCTTCATTTCATGGTCTAATATCTAGTTATTTTTCTTTATATTAATTGCCCCATTAAATGTATGCAATCAACTATTTAGTGTCATTTCACAAGCTAGCTTTATAGATTGTTAAAAATTTCTGCTACTTGTCTTTTCATTCTAAATTTCCGTATGTTTGTATTCATTTCTGTAACAAAAATGTGATCCTATTTTGCATATTGAAACTGCCACGAGCCTATTAAGACGGGCAATGGCGATGTAGAGTTAGCCGTTATATCTGGAGAAGCTCCAGAACTTAAAGGACATGCTCTTTTACCATGATCCTCAACGCCTATTAGAATTGATCTTTGATGAATGTACGTTTTTTACCTTTTTCATTGATACCTTTGAATCAGTCTTCAGCAGAAACAATTTTAGTAATATGTTTGCATATCTAATCCTAGAATCTTCGTGGTTTGGGTCACTGAAGAACAGCCGAGATTGGAAGGATTTACAGTAATTAGCATTTACCCTCCCGAGTATCTAAGGACTCTTGGTATGCCAACAAGCACAAGAAAAATCATGAATTAAACCGGATTTTATTTATTTATTTATTTTGATTGAACTTGTAGGGGTGGTAGCACTAGAATGCGTGCTATACAGTTTCAGTGCACTTTTGCTTCACCTTTTAAGCGGAAAACACATTCCCTTCTAGTCATATATGTGTTATAACTGTCAATTATGTGTCTGGTTGGAATTATACAAAAATGTTACTATATACTACATTTACGTCATATAGATATTCAGGCTCTCTCTTGATCTGATTAGGAGGAACCTTCGGCTGCTTACGGATTCAGGCTCTGTATCTGTTCCACGATTCATTTATTTGGACCATGATCGATTTAGTTAGAACACTCAAAACCAACCCTTGTCCAGGGTGAAAATTGTGATTACTAAACGCAAAGTTTTTTGTATGCTGTGTATCTTTATTTCATCTTCAGCTGGGCTGACCTTGTTTCATTTCACTTTGTTATCATAAATTGGTAATTATGTGATGGTGAATATATGTTGAAAAGGGCTTTTCCTTAATTCAAACTTAACAAAATTAAGAAAATCTTGTTACTACTGTTGTCCACACTATATGTTGCAGCCAAGTATTTCAGTCTAGCTTGTCATCTGTATACTATTCTATTTTTAACAATGCAAATGTCTACCTTTTTGATTAATCTTTTTATATAAAGACTTATCTATCCTACTCTTAAGGTGACAAGACGATGGCCCAGTGCAAGGTTCCTTGTGGGATAGAGAATGATCTACTTTCGTGGAGCTGGAAGCATGTTTCGTATTCTGTGTGGGTCTTTTTATTTGCGCTATATTGGCATTTTTTTTTTCTTCTTGACCATGTTTTTGTCTTCTCACCTCATTCTATATCAAGAAGTTAGGATTAATGCAAAGTGTTTCAGTTTCATGATGCCTCTAGCCTCTCTTGATTTCAACATTATATTTTAATCATGTTCCGCCCTTCAGCCCGAATGATCTTGTTTTAGTCTTATCAAATGTATTTGTTTACTGTACAGAAGATTCTAAATTTGTATTGTCTAATTATTAAGGGTCTGAAGGAAGGGACCCCAGGGTTTGGCGCGGTTATATCTTATAACTTGATTACTTTAATTATCTCTGGTGTGTAACAGGTTATCTGCAGCAGGCCCTGAATTGTTACCTAATTGTATCTTAGGAGCAATGCTAACAGCTGTTTTATTCTCTTTACATCTCGTCCTCCAATATTCTTTGGCATGGTTAAATTCATATGATTTCAACACAATACACTATAAGGATCCAGACCTATTGAAAAAACTTCTCTTGAAAACTTCTGTAAGTACGGAATTTACTCTCTAACGGGGAGAGTGTGGGGGTGCGTTATTGCCGGTGGGTAAAGAGCGCAGAGGGAGGATAGCGGTTCGGGGGGAATAGGGATCTTCAATATATGTATTGACGAGTGAAACAGCTGCCATCAGCCTTAAAGAGCGTGCCTATCTGACCGAAGTGGACTTTTTTCTATCCAGAAAACATTATTCACAAAAGTTCAATGTCCCAATCTTGGTTGTTGCAAGTGACCAAGATTCAATATGCCACCATGAAGCGTACAAGGTATGGATTAGCATATCAAAACTCCTTGATACATTATGAATGGCTGTTTCTACTTCTAGAGTATGTACAGAAATTTTGACCAGTATGTTTAACTTCAAGGTTGAAATTTAACAGAAACGCGAAACAGATCCTGAGAACTTGGATAACATATAAACTATTTAGTGAACCAAATGCCCACATTACGCCCACTGTCAACCTTCTCTATTCAATTGTGTTCCTACTCCACTATGTAATAATATTTTTGTCTTTTTTGGTAAAGCAAATCATTCTCCATCTTAAATTATAATTCTAAAAAGTATGCCTTTTAGAGAGATGAATGTCTAAGCTTTACACATTAAAGCGTTTCCATCTTTAGTCTATTTCCGTTTCCTAATGCTCAAAGATGGTCTAATATTAGCAATTTTTTTGTGTTGCTTTTGATTGTAGTGTGACCTTTTTAGCTTGGTATTCTTATGATTTGTTTTGAGAGCTTTTAATATGATTGATCCTTACAAACACATTGTGATATCAGTTACCTTCACAGGATAATGCACTGATTGGAATGGAAGATGGAGGTGAAGTTATTCAGTTACCTGAACAGGATTATGGCGCCATTTCTATTAGAATGGTAAGACGAGGTTGAAAGTATATCAGTTAACCTTACATAATATGGCTTTCTATTAGGAAATGTAGACGGAGTTGAAGTATATCAGTTACCTACATAATATAGCACATTGTACAGGGTGTTTCCCAATTCGAATTGTTTGTTTCAAACTGCTTATAGCACACTCAATATAATTCTTGGATTTCAAAAAGATTTTATATTAGAGGAGTTTGGATGCGTTTAGCAGATTACGTAGATTATTCTTGTGTGCGATATCATGAATTTGATACGCACAATGTTTCGTTGTTTTCATTTTGATAGCATGAAGATATTGTATGAATATGCAAAAGTTGCAAGTTTCTTCCGAGTTATTGCATTGCTTATTGAACCATGATTACGGGCCTGTTTGGGATATCCCCCGCCTTAATGTAACTTGCTAATAAGCTATCTCCAATAATCCATTTTTTTTAATTTCTTAAAATATCATAGAGACCAAATTTTTTTATGTAAAAACGGGAGTTTGCATATAATTTATCAGAGACCAGGTTTTTAAACCGTCTTATTTGATTTTCATACACGTGCTGCCAATGTTTTATCGAGACCGGTTTTAAAAACCGATCTTTATTTGATATTCACAATGGAGAGCCCCCCTTGTACAGACCAGCAAACACTGAAACGAAAACCGTTCTCGATTTTGGTTTAGAACGGAGTCTTGAGGTCTCTTTTTGTATAGTGAAACTTCGTCATATGAAATAAATAGGTTACTTAAAAAAAATGCCTAATTTTGTGTCAAAATAATGAAACATGCATATCAATAACCTTTTGGTTATGAACACGTCAAGTAAGAGATAGAACCGTGTGAACATTCACTTATCTTGGAAGAATTCATCTTTTATATAGAATTTTTGTACAAAACAATTAAAAAATGTCAATTAACAACGTGTGGTACGTGTTAGTTCAAATATTTAAGCGGTGCTGAGGAAGGTTCAAGATTGCTTGTTGGGTCGGGCCGGCAAGCCATCTTCGGGTTGGAATCCTGCACTAAGAAACAAAGTAATCGGTATGACTTCCGGACACAATAAGTAAACTGGTTAGCCTTACCATGGGGACTGACTCCACGATTAATTCCAGCGTGAGAGTAAGAATAACAAGTTCATAGTATGTGTGTCTATTGAGAAGTGAGGGGGGAAGCATACCTATTGGGTATGAGGGACCCTCTTTTATTAGTGACTAACACATTAAATGCATGATTAAGGTGATGATGATTGTTGACTCGCATTAAATGCTGATTGGATGTTGACTAATCACATTAAATGCTTGTTGCTGTTGATTAACACATTAAATGCAGATTGATTCTATCACATTAAATGCTGATTGTTATAGACTAATCATATTAATTCGAATGTTGCCATATCGGGCCAAGGCCATGTCCAATGGTGGATTAGTACAGCCACACCCAGAGTATGTGGTCCGTACTCTTACGTCATCAGTACGCTACAAACGAATGGTAAAGAAACGGCACAAAAGGAAATATGTTCGTCAACAAAGGCAAGAATAGTGGTAGATCAAATGGTGTAACCCATGCTTTGAAAATTGTACAAATTAGTCTCTAAAGTCTTTGACGGTATTCAAAAGCATTGATTACAATTTATTTTCGTAACGAAAATCATTGATTGATTGTGATTTACTTTTGTAACGAAAAGCATTGATTGTGATTTAGTTCAGTCAACAAATCAATGTTCATATTAATATTAACATAAAATTAAAAGTCAGTTATAGATTGAGCGAAAGTTGAAAAGGTTGAAAAAATAATTGATGATTTAACGTAATCAAAAGTTCATAATAACAGATAAAAAAAAGTTTATACATAAGCAAAATTCAATATTTTTATCGAAAAACAAAGCTCGTGCATCGCACGGTATGAACTTAAAAATGTAGTTTAAAAAAATATAAATAGGCGACATTTTATGATGTTAAACTTTAGTGGTTGTTTGGAGGAAAAAATTGGGTCAATTAATAAGTGTGTTAATTTAATATAATAGTTTGATTTTTACACAAATACAATTCCGTTTCAAACCCAACCGCCGAAATATAAACTTATACTATGCTTTATATAATTAACAAGAAGATTTTACACAAAAACAAGTCCGGTGCAACGCACGGGCGTATCGAAGTCTCGTGATTTTAGCGGTTACACTCTTTGATAATTATTGAAGGCCGTTACAATGTTAAATTAAATAAATGGGTGGTTATGACTAAATTAAATGGGGTGTTACAAAGTGAGGGGCTGGTGTTGAGCAAGTTAAATATATGAAGGGCCAAAAGTAGAAAGTTGATGGAACCCTAACCTTATAAATAGTCTTGGCATCATCCCAAAAACTCACACAGACATTCAGTTTACGACATACTCCTTAATATCCAAACCACAATGAAGACGGCGCGTGACACGCAACCTCCCTACCAAACCACCGCATCAAAGCTCCGCAAAACACTTCTCCGACGGATAAAAACCCTAACTTGTTACACAAATCGATGACACGAAAGAGCGAAAAGCTTTTGGTGTCGTTTTTGGTAACCGGAAGCCGTCAGTTTAATTTCATTATTGATTTTAATTATGTTCTTATTTATGTACATGTGTATACTCTCTGTTCATTGTTAAGAGCTAATTGAGCGTTAACTAACTGTAGCATTTTTGGTATTTGCCGATTATAATTATATGGTTTTAGTCCAAAATATAACTGATCCGACTATTTTTGGTCCACATTTGGTCCTTTCTGTCGGGTAGTCCAAAAATGAGGTTAATTATATTCAGTTTATCTGTGTGGAGCGTATAAGATTCACGTTAATTAGCCACTATGTCGTTTCTTTACTTTAATGTGCATTATGCTCTACATACCCCTTACGACAGCATTTATGTGAACAGAGACTACTCGGGAGGAAGGGCAACACGGTATTTCTGCTGCTACTGGGATATCGGATCTTGAACAAGTGTTGCAACAAAAAACCTTTACTAGGTCTGTCTATCATTTTACTGTATTTCTAGTTATTTCTTTTGCTTGCCTGAGTGGTGACCCGTATCTTTAATCACATGTTTCAGTAGCACTCAATTATCATATCATGCAAGCTTGTGTGACCCAAAACTTGCTTCTTTGGAAACTGCCATTACTGATGTAATATACTGTACAAGTCGAAATCGAACGCTGAAATGCATTTTTGCATACAGGTCTACCAACGAGTCCATCTCTCGAGAAAATCTGTATGTTCACCATACTCTAAGGTAGCACTGAGACGAAGATTTAGTGTTGGCATATAAAGCAAACGGGCTTTTGTAAAATCACCAAATAACATTTAAATGCCCCAAAAATTGCAAATAAGTTCACAACAGACCAAGATCTCGAGGCAGTACCAGCAATGGTACAGCATCCCTCCACCTACCAGACCACATCTCCTTCAATATTATTACCCGAAAGGATTTCCTGATCTTTCTGCCTACCTTTATTTCAACATATCCCTGTTGTACTATTTCATATTACTAAAGTTAATCGTATACATTTACATAATTTTCAGGGGAATCACATCAAGGTTAAGGCCGTAGGAAGCTTTACATCTTCACTGGAATCCAGCCTTTCAGCATGGAGAAAATGGTATTCTTAGAAATATGCCTTGAACCAAACATCTTCTATGTACTTCTGTTATAGAGGTGACAAAATTGGCTCTTGTAACGAGTTGGCTAATGGTAACGGGTGAAATGGGCTGGGTAAAAAATGATAAGTGAAAGCGGGGTAACTAGGCGGCAACATAACCTTTTAAGTCTTTCCGGATTTCTATAAATAAAACATGCTGAAGATTATATTACTTTTTATTATAGCAACATGCAGCTTTATTGTTTTTATTTTACTGAAGAGATCTAGGAAGTTTATGCAATTTAACACACTTTTGGTGCAGTCCACCTGCTTGACCCGTATTCTTTTTAGTTATGTGTTCTAACCACACCAAGTTGACCTCTATGGATAAAAGATAACCCAGATCAACACATATGCCTCTATTTTTTTCTAACAGTTTCACGCTCTTTGGAAGTCTATACTAAGACTATGATTATTGGATCGTGTTTTCCACTAGCAGTAGACTCGACAAAGAAGCTAATCTTGGTCAATACCCGTAGAAGTTTAGTAACGAGACAGTGATATTGGATCGGGTGTCACTGCGAGAACTTCCGAAATAAGCTAATCTCTTAAGCAAAGAGATAAAAGAGACACGGATACACGGCACTTCACAGCCAACCCACGCGAGTCAGAAGCTGCATTCTAAGAACGATATCGAACCAAAAATCCGTTAAGGGAATCTGAAAAAAGAGAGACACAAGCATGCCATGTTTCGGGATCAAGATTCTCTGGACATAAAAAACGCTAATGTTCCTACAAAGTCCACTCAAACAGCCACAAAAATATTGCAGCACCTTGAAGAAGTGGATTTAAAGGAAAAAAGTTCAGGCTCAACTAAATCAACGCCCCGAAACTACTTTAGAAAATGCTCCATAAGTCGAGAAGCTGACCTCCAAATGTCACGGAAAAGTGAAGGATAATGGACCAACATCTGAACCTCTCAGAAGAAGTACGCATATCCAGGATGAGTGTAACCCGAGATGATATCTTTGAAGATAAGGCACAGAAAAAGTTGAAGATAATGGACCAACAGCTGAACCTCTTCAGAAGAAGTGCGCATTTCAGATGAGTGTACATGAGGATGATTCATTTGAGATAGACGATGATGATGAGACTCAAGTTTTGGGTGAAAGTTGTAAACAAGAGACAGCTTTGGCGGCTGACATCTTTTGCAAATATATTTGGGAAATCCGAGTCAAGATGTGAAAATGAATGATGAAAGCCTGCACACATATTTGGATAACTTGATGCTCCAGCCTTACTGCTCTTTGCCAGGTACACCGACAAATGGTATAATCCACCCCACCGCCCGTAACTCTTGCTGCTATCTTTCTCGCTTCTACCCCAACAACCAGTTATCCCTTCGCAGTTCCAACTCTAGTTTTCGGTTTCGTTTTGCTACTTCAACAACACAACAATTTCAGTGGCGGAAACTGTGAACAACACTATTGTTACCAAATGACCAAGATTGAAATCTAACTCACCATTTACAATACAGAATAAAAAGCAAACAAGATTACCTTTTTCTACTACCACCAACACCACCACCGTGAAGTTGGAGTCTTGGGCTCTAGCTCTCTATAGTATACTTCAACCACCAATAATCTTCATTGGCGTCGTTCTTTCATGTCTCCAATGGATCTCAGGCAAACACACAGGCATCAGTGGCTGTGGCTGTTACAAACCGCCGAGCTTCTCTGTTTGCTCACTGGGACCAACTTCCAATCCCATCTTCTACCACCTGGGACTTCTCTTCTCCTTTTTCGTCCTCAGCTTTTACTAATCGGCACAAATCAACCAGTTTCGGTATTAGTTCCATGACTACCAATCATCAAAGGTAAATCATGGTAATTCCACAAGTGACACCGCTACCAAGCATATTAGGGTCCACTTGGGACCGTCAAAGTCTTCCAATTTAAAATTTCGGGTACAGCGACACCTACACCTTCTGGGACCACTTCCATCCCATCTTCTACCTCTGGGACTTCTCATTTTTCGTCCTCAGCTTTTACTATCACACAACAACCATTGTCATAATTAGTTCATGAATGCATCATCAGAGGGTAAATATGGTAATATTCCAGCAAGTGTACCCCACTACCAGCATAAATTGGAGGTCTTACTTGGACCCGATCCAAAGTCTTTCCCAGATTGGTACTACATATAATTTTGGGGCATCTGCGACACCCTACTCCTTCTGCTACTACATGCGCCTGTGGTGTGTTTTGGTGCATCTAGTACTCCGTGGTTCAACAAAATAATTCATTTTTTTCTGGTGCTGGTCCTCCTTCCGACACCTTTTCACCCAACTCCAAAATCAATCTCCATTGACTCTTGTATTTGGTAATTCCACTAGTGGACCGGCTACCAGCATATTTGGGTCCACTTGGGACCCAAAAAAGTCTTCCGGATTTGGTACTAATCACATGAGTATGGACGGTATGGAGGACGATTCTATGCAAACTCCGACACCTGTATTTGACACCAGTGTGGACAGTATGGTGGCTGAGGATTCTCATGTATTTGGAACTGGTGCTACAACGAATAATTACGATGACAAAGAGTATGGACAGTATGGTAGCGGATGTAATGCAAACTCCGACATACCTGTTCCACATTTGGTCAAACCTCCTGTGGCTTTAAACACCCCCGTCCATTTGATTCAGCACCCAACCTCCACATTTGTACAGCTTGCCCTCATCCAGATGGTGGCCAGCCAAAACAATTGGTGACATAACTTTGTAAAGTAAGATAATTTTCACTAGAGGGTAATTTAAAGAGTAGAACCAACAAACTAAATGTATTAGGTATCACTTGTACAAGGGTTTGATGAGATGAATGAAATTTAATTTCTTGTTATAAATTTTCTGGATTGTATAGTTGAGAACCACAATTTTTTCGGAATTGTATAAGGCTTTAAGCTGTGTTATTTTTCTTCATTATAATTTTATCAAACTGAAACCAGCACTCTAATGATATTTACTATATTACGTTTAGGTGTCAGCCACACTCATTTGCTTTGCAGTTGAATTATAGTTACTATGTTTTGTTTCATTGTTTGGCCTCAGAATTGATTATGACATAGAGCACGTTGATGCTGGGAGACATCCATTCTAGAAAGTGTGCACAATGATTTTGTTGAATGTCACATGTTTATAAAGGTTTCTTTTTTAAGCTATATGTTCTAAGTGAACAAAATGAAACTATAATAACTTAGGCGAACTTTTAGGTAAACTTTAGTAACAACTTTGTATAATAACCCCAAAGAGATATTACTGTTTATCTCTTTCATAATTTCCCTCCCTCTCATTTTCACACACACGCAGGGTAAATCTCTCCACTCTCACATGCTCTAATGCTTCTAGAAAGTCCCTGACACATCTGACACACAAGCATCCACGCTGGCAATCCTTTGGTGGAAAGGACGTGTAAACAATCCAACGGGAGAAAATATTGGATGTGAAGAATGATTTTGATCAAGGGCTAGAATTGATGGATTGGGGAGCGTCTCAAAGGCCTAGAAGCTTTATCCCCTCCTTATAAATAGAAGGCAAATCACACAGAGGAAATCATCTAGTGTAGGAGTGGCGTAGGAGTAGTGTAGGTTTAATTAGGAATAATATATGTTTAATTTCAGCTTATTTTGCTTATTGTATCTTAAACAGCTTTGTAATCATTTTATTATTAATAAAATTTCTTTTTTAGATTAATTTATCTTTTTAAATCATGTTTTCTCTAATACTTGTTACTCAAAATGTGTTTTAAATAAGCTCAAATTACCTTTTTAACTGTTACTTATGAAGTTAAGCTCTTCTAAAGCTTAACTGCATAAGTTTGTTTGCTCAAAGTCACTAAAGAATCTTGAATAAGCCATTTGGAAGATAAGCCAGTTCTGAAAGGGCTTATAGGGCTTATTCAGAGCTTATTTTATATGCTAGCTTGTAGATAAGCTCTAAATGAGCATTTATGATCCTTGTTAGAGCTAGGATCAAGGTACACTTTCTTATTTACTCTTTAGCTTATTTTTTTTCCTGTTTAGCTTATCTTCATGCTATTTGCCTATTTGTGCTTATTAATGTCTGCTTATGCTTATTCTGTCTTATTTTAGCTTATATTGTCTCAAATATCAAGTGTTCATCATTAAGATTAGTTTTATTTAGGATTTATATCAAATTACTTATATCTTAGTCAAATCTGCTTATTCTTGTAGCTTATTAGATAAATGTTTATTGATTTATGCTTAATTGTCATTAAATATTATTATTCTTAATCTGTTTTCAAAATTCATTGATTAACCAAAGTTGTCTTAGCTTAAAATTGGTTTTTAAGGTTTTAAAGGGGTGTTTGGCACAAGCAGTTTTTTTTTAAACATCACTTTATTAAAAAACTAGCAAGAAGCTAGAAAAATTACAAAGTTACAAGATGAAGATTTTTTAGCCAATCAACCCAACTAAACGACACATTACATCTAAACCGACTCCAATAAAAAGAATACGACACAACATCATCAAAAATATCCGTCTTAGAAGGAGAAACCACACCAAAGACACACTTATTACGATAAGCCCAAATTAGCCACCACAACCCAAAACACACCCCATCTAACAACCTTTTATGCTTGATAGGAATCCGAAGATTTATGATCCAAGAAACCCATTCATCGAACGTATGCACTTCCATGAAATCCACCTCCCACCAACGGCAAATCTTGCGAAAATTATCTTTCGCAACAAGGCAATCAAAAAATAAATGACTTGACGATTCCGTGACGCTACCACAAACGGGACAAAGAATAGACGGAATATCTATACCTCTCCGGGATATATTAAGACGGGTAGGCAAACAATCCATTCTCACCTTCCACGCATGAATGTTAACCTTGATTGGCACCGCTTTTATCCATCGAGTTTGAGTAGACACTTCCGGAAACCTGTTATCATCAATAACCTTTCTAGCCGAAGCTACCGAGAACTCACCCGAACCATCAAGCGTCCAATACCACCTATCAGGCGTGACACCAAGAACAACACCTTCCACGTAAGTCGTCAAATCCGTCAACTGATCTTGTTCCACTCCGCTTCTAGGAGCACGACGAAAAGACCAGGTCAAGTTCTCCTGTGACAGTTTAGAAGCCACATCGACAGTCTTCTTCACTTCCAGCGCATAAAGCCTAGGATATCTTTGTTTCAAAACCATGTCTCCATGCCACAAATCCTCCCAAAAATAAGTATCCGCACCATTGCCAAGCTTTTTCTGCATAAAATTATTTAAGTGTATACCTTTTATCTTCAATGTTTCCACCTCCTGGAGAATGCTTCGCCAAATGGACTTGTAACCAACCTTGAATCCGCTACCATTTTTCCCATCTTCGCCATGAATAGCTTTAATAACCCTAGTCCATAACAAGTTCTTTTGAGTTGTAAACCGCCAAACCCATTTACACATAAGAGCTCTATTAAGCGCATATAAACTAGAAACACCAAGGCCACCTTTCTCTTTAGAACACAAAACCTTACTCCATTTCACCCATATCGATTTTTTACTATTTAAATCGACACCACTAAAAAACCGACTTCGAATTGATTCCATGCGTTGAAGGACTTTCATTGGCACCTTGAATATAGACATATGATAAATAGGCATGGATCCTAGAACCGCCTTGAGAAGGGTTAAACGACCACCTATCGATAATGTTTTCATCTTCCATTTTGAAAGACGATCTACCATTTTATCCACAATCTCATCCCAAGATTTAATCCGAGACATATTTCCCCCAACTTTCGAACCTAAATAAGCAAAAGGAGCCTTAAGGACACCACAACCAATTCTATTTGCAGCTTGCACCACCCTATCTTCACTCACCACAACACCCAATAACTTACTCTTGCTTAAATTAATACTAAGACCTGAAGCACGATGAAAACATTTCAACACATATATAATCGTATCAATATTCTTAGTACTCCATTGCCCCATAAACACCGCATCGTCCGCATAGAACATATGAGAAAGATGCATAACCGAATTAAGCACAATGCCATTAAACATGCCCGCATCCACAACTCTTTTAAAAGAAATGTGAAGACTCTCCATAACCAAAATAAAAATAAACGGAGAAAGAGGATCACCTTGTTTAAGGCCCTTAAAAAACTGAAATTCCTCCGTAGGGCTTCCATTCACTAAAACCGATCCCCAAGAAGATCGAAGACATTCTTGAATCCAACCACACCATTTTTCACCAAAACCAAATTTTCTTAAGACATCATCAAGGTAATCCCACCGAACAGAATCATAAGCCTTTTCAAAGTCAATTTTTAGAATAAATGAATGTTTTTTCTTCAACTTACACCACTGCAAAACCTCATTAAGTATAAATGGTCCGTCAAGAATTTGCCTATCCGCAACAAAAGCCGATTGCACCTCATTAACAATATCTCCAAGCACCACCACAAGACGATTAGCCAAAATTTTGGCAATTATTTTATAAAGGCTCCCAATAAGACTAATCGGTCTGAAATCCTTCACCATTTTTGCTTCGGGAGTCTTCGGAATCAACGCTATGAAAGATGAATTACACCCTTTTGGAATGCGACTGTAATGAAAGAAATATTTCACCGCCGCCAACACATCTTTTTCTATTAAACTCCAAAACCTTTTATAAAAACCAAATGTGAATCCATCCGGCCCCGGAGATTTATCAACACCACAATCCCAAACCGCCTTTTTAATCTCTTCATTTGACACTTCGGCTTCCAAATCCAGTTGTTGCATTGAATTCAGATGATGAGGAAACTCCATATTAAGCATCGGCCGAACAGATTTAGGTCTATCAAAACGATTCTTGAAATGATTAAGGAACTCATTTTTAACCATATTAGGATTTTCCACCCAATCTCCTTCCACCAGAACCCCTCGTATAGAAAGTTGGTTTCGTTTCTTATTAAGAATACCATGGTAATATTTTGAGTTCTCGTCGCCTTCAATTGCCCATTTGATTTTTGCTTTTTGAGACGCCTCCATTGCACACAATTTATCCACCTCTTGAATCGATTTTACAACCTCCGCACGTTTATGCAAAGTATCAGACGACGCATCTCCTTTGTCAATGATCATCTCCAAATCAGCGAGCTCCTGTTTCAGCACATGTTTTCGAGTTTTCGGACTTTGTCTCATGCCATTCCAAACACGTATCTTCTTTTTTAGATATTTCAACTTGTTCATCATGTTGATCATAGCATTAGAATTATCTATCGGAGCTTCACGCCACACCTCATTAACAAAGTTCTCAAAACCTCCATTTCCAGCCAATAATGAAAAAATCGAAACGGAATAGGTTCATAGTCATGAGTAGATTCACGTAATAATATAGGACGGTGGTCTGATAAAAATCTATCTAGGGTGAGGGCTGATAAATTAGGACACTCACTCAGTAAGCTTTTGGACATGAGGAATCTATCAAGCTTACTCATCTTTGAAGCAGATCTGTAACACCATGTAAAAGAACATCCACCAAGTGGAACCTCCTCTAAATGCACGTTGAAAATAGTTCCAAATCTTTCATTTTTATTACGAACCTCATTAAAATCACCCATGATAATCACTGAACCTTTCCAATTATCAATGGCGTGACATAAATAATCCCATAGACTTTTCTTTTCTGACAACTCTTGCGGGGCATACACCGAAATAATAAGAAGTAATTTGCCATTAGACACCCAATTTCCTTGAATCATAGCAAAATAATCTGAAGCCGTTGAATTTAGTTTTTTAAACGCATTAGGATCCCAAACACATAAAATCCCACCTGATTTACCAACCGAGGCACTATGCACATAATCAAACGCAAAGTTACCCCAGCATCTTTTGATTTCAAACAAATCAATAGACTCCATTTTAGTTTCTTGCAACGTAAGAAAATTCACCTTGTTAGAGACACACAACTCCTTTACCCAATCTTTTTTAGCCTTTAGGCCTTTACCCTAGTTTTTATAATGTTTCATTCGGCTAGGTTCTAGTATCTGCTGGACAATTATATAAGCTAGGCATTTATAAACATATGCTAGACAATATCTTTATAATTGCACAGTAGTACGTATGTCATATATCTAGGAGAATAGAAACTTAAAATTTCAAGTAAAGTTCTTTCGACCACATGGCAAACGGGGTAACTTCTAGAAAATTAACTAAAAAGAGAAGTGGTGAATCAAGTTTAAGTACCCGTGATTAACTACATATTTTTCATGTATACGTTTGATATATTTATTTTTGACGCGTCTAAAAAAATAGAGTAATATGTGAACAGATCAATCCAATTGAGTAGCTTTGATATTATTTAAAAAGCCCCTTTTTTTACCTATATGCTCAACATTTCTATGTTGTGCTGAATGAAAGTCTGATAAGTACTTGATGTAAGAGTAAGTGCCTTTCAGTGAAGTTAAAGAAGCAAAAAATGAAGAGCCAAAAGAAGCAAAGTGGTTGGCAAAGTAGAAATTGAGCTTACACCTTTCCGGTTATCATCGAGTACATGTTCAGCACATCACTTGGCATCATAGCTCTGTTGAAACATGAAAGAGGAATTACAATAAATCTATAACTAATCATCAATATGATATGTTAGCAACATAATTTTGATTAATGGAATGCTTATGTGAAGATAACGAATACCATGCTTCACAGAATCAAGGTTTTTGGTTTCACCCAAAAGGCGTCACTTATGTACATCAAAACCACCAATTTTAGTGGCTTCCAAAATTATAAAAAAATCAAAAGTTATTATGTTATTAAGTAATATGACGGAAGTGTTTAACAAAATTAAAATCAAAGATGATACCTCTATTAGAATCAA